>JAHQIW010000444.1:0-21440 GCA_019055375.1 Parelaphostrongylus tenuis
TCACTAACATTTTCTCTTGCTCGCCATTCGTACACAAATAATAAATGAATTTGCTCCCCAGACGGCACGATTTTAGAGCAGATATAAGCAAGTTGTTGACTAAAACGTTTGAATGAAAATATGCAATTGAAGGATAAAAAAATCATGCAATTTTAGTAACTTCTGCCTAATAAATGTGGTATTTGTTGCACTAATTTTGAAACTTATGGAACGACCTTATTGTTTTGAACTTGCGCAAGAATCAGGTACTAAGGACGTAGAAAACGGCGGTATACCAATGACATCTTATAGAGACTACTCCTAATTAGGCTGCTATATGATGGTCGAACGACAAATCCTTTTGCATTTCGGTTAAAATATCGTGCCTTCATTGTTGTAGGGGAACTTAAAGGCGCAGCGCAGCCAATATATCAACCAAATCCATGGATGACAGCTGTGAGGTATTCATGATTGTGCCGGAAATTTCCAGTCCATTCCTAACGCTGCGTACCTTCGCATGTATAGAAATATTTGGAGGCCGTTTCCCTGAGCAAAGCTATTACTCCAAGACTTTAATACTAGGTTGAGGAAAGAGTTCATTAGCTTCCGCGAAAAAGTCAACTCTTATGTGTGCTTTACAATACTGCATAATGTAAACATCTCAGCAATATTTCCACATGGAACTCTCGCTGTGACTCTAGTTGTAGAGCATCAAGTTTTAGTTTACTTTTTGCATACCAGGTGAAGAGAATGGACCTCACACCGTAAAGAAGATTGAGGTGAAGTTTGATGAACTGGAGGGAGTCGAGCTCTTGCTGCAACACTCAGCCTACAGTCCAGACGCTACCCGTCCGATTATTTCCTTTTCTCGCTCAATGGAAATTTGCTATGTGGACACCGATTCCAGACATTTGCTCCAGTTGAAATGGCTTGCCAAGAGTTTTTCCATCTATTGCCCTAGGACTTCTATTTCGAGGAGACCCAGGAGCTTGCAAATCGTTACCAGAAGGCCATGGATAGTGATGGTTTTTGTTTTGAAGAATGATCGTTGTTGCTTTCAGTTGAATCGACGCTTGAACTCTGAATTTTCAAAGGGTGCTAAAAAGCTTTTTCCTCAACATTACTATAATTTATAACCTTAAATATCGCCGATGTTGCAGCAATTCATGTGCGTAGAATGCTCTTCTTATCATTTTGCCACGCGGGACTTCTCATTTATCGCAATGGATCAAAATTCGTTTGAGTAATCAAGCCGATATAAGCGTAATATAATACAATTATAACAAGGCAGCGATGTCGATAGACTTACGGAAAATTTGGGCCAGTGCTATATGATCAATTATGGGAAGTATAAGGGATGAACAGTTATATGAGTAATGAGGAGAAACCATCTATATCATACACGCAAAGTGTACTAGAGAGAAGGTTCTGTAATGCAGATAAGAAATGTAATGAGGGGCAGGTCTCTACCTCACATATGTGGAGGTCGTGGAAAGTAAGATTCTGTACTGCATATGCATGTGTAGCGAGAAATAAGACTCCACATTACACATGTGGAATTAATGGTGAGTAAGATTTTGAACTATGGATGTGAAAGGCAATGCGGGGCAGGTTTCCACCCTATAATTGTGAAGATCATGAAGAACTAAATTCTGTATCACAGATGTGAAGTCTACTGATGGACAAGCTACTACATTAAACATGTAAAATCTAATGAGGCGCAAGCTTCTATATTAGAGATGAGTTAAGAGCTAAGAGGGATGGGAGTTGCAGCCGAATTCGAAGTGGCGTCCATAGTCGAATGGCTCTCCTTGTGGGCATCACGGTTTTCAACCTTCTTATTTGTGCTGGCCTATTAATGGTTTGCCAACATAACATTGGTCAACTAGTGTGAGACCACGTCTTTCAAAAGAACTATTCATTACGTTTTGAATAGTTCATCAGCACAAAACTGGCCATCGGGTGCACGAAACAGTTGCCGCTTGCACGATTACAACAGATGATTGTGTGGTATGCTGTAAGCGGCCGGCTAGGATAGGAAATTCGAATCGGCTTTTATGACTCACTGTCTATCCAGTAACTAATATAATTATCTGCAAATAGACATCTCTATTATTAATGAGTATATGCAATGTGAAGGGTAGCAGTTATTTGTAAGAACTGCTATAGATGTGTTTGCTTTTTGAAAAGGTCTTCTCGCTGCACTGCAGTAGAGAAAATAAAATTACTCACGCTCAGGGGGCATTTTTTGGACGGCTGAGGCTTGTGGGTGGCATTTTGTTGGCATTGAGCTCCTGACACAACATGGGGTGGTTGTGTCGAGATGATGACCTTAGTTTTGCATTGCAGATCAACAACCAGTACAACCTATTGTTAATGCAAAAATCCAAATGTGATATCTACACCGACTTCCAGGTAATTTGAAGGTAAATGTAAGTCGCTGAGTAATACTGATGCAGTCTTCATTTTTCTTTGATTGATTTATTAAATAACTTCACGTGGGATCTTTTACTACATTGTTTCACATTTATACACTATTCACCACAATTTATTGACAAGTACGAGCAATTTATAAAAAATTTTACCGCATCCGCGGGGTGGAGTCAAAGCGATCAGAAATTGAAAAAGTCAAAGATCATTAGGCGCCAATCACTTCAAGATGGGCTACAAGTTTGACCACTCTACGCTTCGCAGAGATTACAAAATACTTACGTTGGCCAACAATTGCAAACCTATTGATGCATCCAGTCAGACATTCTATTCATTCGGAACCATTTTTGCGAAATCTAAGGAATGTGCGGCTTGAGTGGTCCTGAGGATAAGTTGGGCCAACGGTTGTGATCACCCAAGAGCGCCTCCTACTATGAAATCACTCAAGAACTGCCGATTAGATAGCAGCCCATACTACTAAAGAATCAATATGGTTATTGTTATATTGTCGAGGGTCTGGAATACTGAAGTATTTTTTCGTATAGATTTTGAAAGAACACTGATGGTTCTCTGTTTGATTTAGCCCACGAGGTTTTTATATAATAAACTGGTGCAAAAGTAGCTGAAGCTTTAGTTTCCTTGCGGTCTTTTTATGCAAGGATGTATTTCAATAGCAACCGAATATAATTTATTATTGCAGAAATTGTGGCTACTTCAACCTTTTGATAAGTTTTCATTGGATAACACTTCGGTGCGTTTGGTCCTTCTCGGAGTCGATGATTTGAGTCGACTGTTTACAACCGTTCGCCCCGCTGCGATCTGCGTCTTTCGATAAGTCGAAAGAGGTTCGACTCAATCGTTAATGAGGACAGAAACTTCAAGGAACACAAACGAGTGTAGACAATTAACTCGAATCATCGGCTCACCTGCTTCGAAAAGAACCAAACGCTCCGAAGCGTTGGTAAAATAAAATTTATAAATCGACATCGTGGTATGTGCTGAATCATACAAGGAACAATTGCTGATTATTTATGCAAATGTTCAAATAAAGCCAGTTTGCAAGGCGTTGGAACACTGATGCTCCAGCTGTTTCCGGGAATTTGAAAGCACTTTTGCACTTTTGCTCAATTAAGCAGCGATAACCTACATCAAAAGATGACAAACGACTATGAACAATAAGTACGGAATCAATCGCTTTTGGAACAGCTAATATGTCGAACCCTACGCCGATTGGAATTATGAGCTAACCTCTGTAAACTCAACACTCTATTTATGCCATTTTTTACAGAAAACGCCATTAGCAGTACTTTTACTTGGCTGATAATCATGCCACCAATAACAGGATGAATCATGTGGAGAAAAAGAAGTGAGCATTAATGAATATATGATATCAACACCTTATACGTCTGAAACAAGCTGTCAGGAGGAACTGTCATCCAAGTGGTGCTCACTTCGAAAAATACGACTCGATACGAACACCATGTAGGACTTTCAGCAAAGCTGGCGTTTGGGATGATACGTGAAATCACTGGAAATGGACGTTGAGTTCAGGTTCCTTTGTCATACAGCCAGTCACTCGTTGTTCATAACAAGCAGAATATATAATTTGTGTAAATGACCTTCCTTCTGTGAAAGATTAAATCCAATTAAACTGTCGAAAAATTCAAATTAGAAAAGGCTAATTTGCGGACTCAGTACGACGACGAAGGAAAATGACATTATATCTGATGTCTGGTCGTCATTACTCTCCTGTAAGAGTTATGGTGTATTCAGACGCGAGCAGTGATAGGAAACATTTATATGGACATCTGAAGGCAGAACCTACAGATCAGATCAGTTAACAAAAGCTGCAAAAAAAACATGTTATCCATGAGTGGCCTTCACCTGTACCGGGTCAGTACTGCTTGTCAGGCATGACAAGTTTGAGACGACTTCGGCACTAATTTACTGGCTCTGAAAGGAGAGATGGCTTGATGCCATGAACGTGAAGTCGAATCATCGATCTCGTGTGCCACGTTAGCACCTCTGACCACTGCGCCACATGCGTGCGATAAGTGTTTTACACTAGCATGGATTTGACAAACATTTTTTAGGAAAGTATAAAAAGTGGATGCCAAAGTTTCAAGAGACAACTTTACTTCACTCAACAACTTTAAGAGACTGCGTTATGTTTGACACAAATCGAATTCATTTTGAAACAACACAACTTATGAGCTGCAGAAAAATCTTTTATGATAAGAGACATTGAAACGTCATAAAGATAACAGTGATTTACTAGTAGAATGTACTGTTTCCCAAAACACGTAAGACATTGAGTTCCAGAATTGAGATGAAAGCTGATAATGTCAATGCGAAGTTTATTTTTAACATCTGGCGTACAACAGTTAAGGTGACAAAGGAGATAATTGACGTAGCGCAGTCACGGTAATGGTTAAGACTTCCAGCGAGATGACTTTCCACTTCAACTATATTCAGAAAGTTTTTGTGAATGCTCTAACATTTTCCGATACGCCGCGAATACGTACATCCATGCTAAGCGAGGACGCAAACACGTACATACATGTTAGCCAACGGGTCCCGCCGCGGTGCTCCTGAATGCGCGACACGATCGATAATCGGTGCTGCGTGTCACCTGTCAGTCGTCGCAGCGGACGTCTCGCTCGAAGACCACAAGGCACTTCACAGAAGAAACATGTATGGCCGGATGATCTGGTGAGTCACACTCTTTCAAGCAAACATTGTCGGATTCTATACAGTCGTGTTGTCCAAATATTTGGAATTCATTGGTTTTCGTTTCATCGAAGTTGAAAATGCTTTTTATTGAAACCAGCGTTTTTCTCGCCTGATGCTTGTTTTGATTTTCTTACTTCTTGCGCTTATTCTTTTGTTTGTCTCTTTTTTATGCCTTTTCCTACGCATTTCAAAGGCAACCCCAATTTTTCACTCAGCCTTATCAATAGACGATTTCCAAAAATATTATTAGGTCTTCTCATGAAATTTCGCACTAAAGCAAAACACCAAAATCAACAATATAAATGGATTACTGGTAGTCATTTGATAGTCTAAATTTCGACGATTTTGATGCTGCTGTGGTTTATAAAACGATCTAAATGTAGTGCTGTGAAAGCAAGAAGAAAATCATATTTCGCTCTCAAAACAGTTAGCTTCACGCTCGAAATTTATATCGGATTTTTCTGGCAGTATGAACCGAAAGAAAATTTCCATTTCTAGAAAAAAATATCCGGTTTTTGCGGAAGGATTGCAGAGATGACCTCGTTCTGCCATTCTAATGGTGAACAATGGTTTTTTCCGCTATCCGCTCCCAAACGGGTTTCTCGGATAAAACGTATTTTTCATTGATTTCATAGCTTGGGCAGTCATTCAATAGCCTAAATCTCGAACAATTCAGTAATGCATCTCAATTCTAGGTTAACGTCCTTGGTTTGTTATAAAAGAAAAGTATATAATGTTCTCCATTCAAACATTTTGCGCTGGAACACTCTTTTCACTTAGACTTTAGGTTACCATTCGACAGCTTCAATTTCGACAATTCCAATGATGTGTTGGTTATTTTTTTGTGCACTGTAATAACCAAAAAGGATTGAGTTTTGCGATTGCCGCCATGGCGGAAATGAAATAGCGCAGTCACTTAGTGCCGATGTTGCCACATTCTATGCACATACCGGCAAAACGTGATGGTATGGTGCCATTGTCGCGCTGCTTGAAGCTTAACTTTTTTTGCTCCTACAGCGGACAAAAATGTGTTTTCGAAATTCAGAAACATCACTGAGGTTATCGAGATTCGAGGTATCGAATGATTACTGGAAGTCTAAAGAAAAACTTTGTTCATCAAAAAATCTTTGAATGAGAAACATAATCTCATTTTTGCTTTTACAGAGCAATTATGAGGCCATCTCGAAAGAAAAACATTTTTAGAATCCTTGATTAGACGTATGCTAAAAAGTAAAGAGAAAAAGGCGCAGTTTTCTCAAGCAAGCTAAGAGAGATGCGCATTGCGAAATTGATTCAAATTTGCAAAACTCGGTTTTCTTTGGGATGCTGCAGTGCAATATAAAGTTTTTTTTTTAAATCAACTATGTCATTCGAGATATTGAGATCAAAGCTATCTACTGATTGATGGAGGTCTAAACAAAATGCTTTCCATTGCAAGTAATGTTTGAATGAGTGTCATGATTCTATTTTTGATATTACATCGCAGTAGGCAAGCCGTTCCGTAAAGAAAAGCATGTCTCAATTTTTTTTTGAGCCTAAGCTGTCGAATAACTACTCAGACTTGAGAAGAACCAACGAATACGTTTTTCTCAAGGAACCGAACTAAGACGTATAACGGGAATGATCTAGAAGTTTTCTAATTGTTTCATATTGTCAAATCAGCTCGCTATAAAATTCTAACGATGGCTAACTATTTCCAGTGAGAAAGATGTTTTTCTGCTCTAAGAGTACTCTATATAGGCCCTTCCCAGTCTAAGCACAACAATTTTCGACTTGGGCTATCGAATGGCTATCACTAGTCCATGCACATTATCAACTTGAATATTTATTGCTCTAGCGCCAAACTCAGAGGAGACTCAGTAGCACTAAAGTGAATTTACTCCCATTTTGTACAAGCTAAACATAGGAAAAAAAACCTGTTATCGTGAAACTTCGCTTCTGGTGGGTTCATCGTGGCGTTTTATTAAAGATGAACGACGAATTTTCTCGCAGTTGCTAGCGTGAGCTATAGCTCGGATAGATCTGCTTGTCTCAGGAAGACCTAAAGTTTCCTTCAAGAAATACTGTTAATATATATGGAATTCTAAAGATGTATTTGCGGGTGTTATTGAGCGTTTTTTCTCATCTTCTTTATGTTTTGTAGTCAGTTCATGATTTGAAAAAAATCTAATTCTGAAACTGATTTTGATGTTTAAAAATATTTTCACATTATTTGTTCCTATAAGAAAAAGATAACGATTCAAAAGATCGACTGTTTTTGAAATTCTGAAAAAAAACATTCAATATAATTCGAAAAAAGAATGCTTTAAGCTTAAACGAGGTGATAAACGCCAGAATTATACACCGGTGTTTTGGAGGTTTCGACCTCCTTGTCAGTGACCTCTGCCCCACATTCAGCCCTGCATTGAAGCAAGGAGGGAGGCGTATGTGGTGATGGCACAGTTTACAATGACACTAGTCCATCATCACCTCTCAGTCGATGGATTTTTGCTATTAGATCAAAACTGATTCAAAAGATCGACTGTTTCTAAACCTCGACTGAAAGGTGGTGATGGACCAGTGTCATTGTACACTATGCCATCATCACATACGCCTCCCTGGCTACAGTGCAGGGCTTAATGTGGGGCGGGGGTCACTGACGAGGAGGCCGAAACCTCCGAAACACCGGCGTATGACCCTGTATCAACCTCGTTTCAGCTTAAAGCATTCTTTTTTGGAATTATATTGAAGAAGATAACGTTTTGCTACAGCAGTTCCATTTTTTTTACGTCAGTGCGATTTTTATAGCATAATATATTAGGATTTTGAGTCTTGGGAACCACTGCCGCCAAAACTAGTTAGGTTATCGTGAAATGAATTCTTCAATTATATTTCCAGAAGCAATAACGTCTAGCTGTCTTGAAATCCCTTATTTTTGAATACATATTAGTTACATACAGTCGCATCTCAAGTATTGCGCTCTTAAACCCTTGGTTTTTTTTTACTGTTTCTCACTGTTTTCATTATTGGAATCGTCCAGGTTTGAGCAATCGAACAATTATTCGAAGTCTATCGGCATAGCTTTGTCCAGCGAGAAATGCTTGAGTTTGAAAGATATTCTTTTACTGCCGGAGTGCATTAAGGAAGCCATTCTGAAATAATAGTGTGCCTTCAAACTGTCAATATTTCAGCTATCAAGCGGTCATTGGAGCTCTTGAAAAACAGAAAACCCATTATCGTAGTGGTTAAATCAGTATGCGGGCATCAAAAGCGATTCAATTACGCGGAACCTAAATTCTTTGACAGCTAAAGCGCTCTAAGAGTCCTTTTCAAAAACCAAAGGCCGCGGTTGAAATTGTTGTTATTTGCTCTGTCTTATAATTGTTGACTGCTATGAAAAAATTCTATACGGCGGGAAAAGCTTGAATGTCAACAGAATATTATTCCAACTGTTAAAGCGCAAAAACCGATCATTCAATAAATAGAGTTTGTCTTTAGAATTCATTTGAATTTAACTGTCGAATGATTGCCAAAAAATTCCACAAAAGTATACATTTCATTTCCAACAAAGGGCTCAAAGAGGGCGGGGATAACGGTAAAGAACCGTACCTCTCAATTCCTTCTTTCATACTATAGCTATGAATAAAGAATTCGAAAGGAATTACGCACTGATCTAAGAAATGGGAATCTGAAGTGCATTATTAATCAGAAAAATATTGAGAATGATCGATAAAGTGGGATCACACCCAACAAACGGCACTATTTCTTGCGAATTATTCAGTGTTTCCATTACTCAACCAATATATTGAATTTTATGCACTCTATGCAATAAAGTACTTGAAAACTAAAAAAAATAAAAGATAAATTTGTTTGAATTCTTGGAAAATATTGATAAAATACCTAAAAAATGTTCGACAAAGGTTCTAAATGTAGCCTTTTCATGACCACTTGGTTTCTCCCTCTAAAAGTGTGGACTATAAATGGACCAGTTACTTTAGTTCTACAAAAAACAACCTTGTTGAGGTCTACTCTATAATGTCTGACAAATTACTAATACAGAATTCAAATTTATTGACGAAAAAGGTGCAAATTTCAATGTAAATCTACCCCATCAGCATAACAGCCGGCGCCGACAACCCCTCATAGTAGCCGTGCGAATCGTGCACCAGCAGCAAATGGCGCCTTCCGCAAAGGGATATACTGCAATTAAATATCTAAGTTTGTAGAGCATTGCCAAGCAAGTGAGACAGAACAAGTTGAGACAAGTTAGAAAAGTGACACGACATCTTCTGTGGGAAATTCGACATCAATGAAAATTGCACCGATTACCCGCCTCCAGTCGTTTTTTTCCTGACCACTATAGTTTCCACGCGTCACTTCACTTTTTTGTGGGCTACCAGCGTGAGCTAGTGGCTGCAGTAGACGAGTCAGGGCGAAAGAGACCCCTCATTTTGTTCTTTCTCAGATGTATCCTGAGGCATTCTTTACAACATTTTTCAAAAGTTTCTTACATTAAGCCTTTATAAGGAGAGGTTTGAAGTTTAGCGGATCAATCAGCTCTCTAGATATTTTTAGGTACACTGCTTTCACACTAGAAACTCAATAGTTAATAAAATGGCGGAACAAGAACAGCTTTCAAAGGCTCTCCAAATTACTCGTTTGATAGGTGGAGCTCGTTTGTCGAAGGTGCGCCTTACGAATGAGGAGAAATTCATAATACCGAACTATCCACAATCGCCAAAATTGACGTTAACTTCACAAGAATGATCAACAGATTTCCGCAATAACAAAAACCATTGTAGTAGTCACTTTGCGGCCTCTGTGATGGTCTGGGTCGGCAGTTGCGACACCGGAAGGATGCCATTGGTCTTCATCAACGGCAACGTCGAAATCAATGCTGGCAGCTATCACCAGCGAGTTTCACGACACGTGCTGAAGTTTTGGGTTACTCAACAATTTGGAGTCAACGGATTTACGCTTCAACAGGACTGAGCTGTTACACATTTGACCCGTTCAACGACTACCATCTGTCAAGAGCAGTTCGTATGCTCTTAGGGCAAGGACATTTGGCCGCCGGACTCGTCAGACTTCAGCTTAGTGATTATACCGTGTAGTCTACATTGGAGGGCAAAGTCTGGGTTACTCGACACATTAACCTACACGCGCCTTGAACGGGTTTGACAAGCTCTTGGGACGAAATTACGTCGGAAACGTGTGCGAACATTGTAAAAAAAATTTGGCAAGCGAGTTCGTAAATGTGTAAAGGGCAAGGGAGGCAGTTTTAAAAATTATTATAAGATTTTTTGTTAGGCATACTATTGTTGATCTACTAGACGTAATTAATCGCTTAATTGCATGAATTTGTTTGTTAATACAGTATTTTTGGGTCATTCACGTTATCCCGCCCCATTTCTAGCTCTGGTGGGATAGTTTTTTCGGTGGCTTTTGATGTATAAACAACTCGGTAGTTTTGATCTCAAAAAGTTTGAAAAGTATTTTATTGTTAAAAGGGTTTTTCTACTGCCCCATAGTAAGAAAAATGAAAATGTGCTCCTCACTCAAACATTTCTCCCTCTTCAAAGTTTGTCCATTAGCGCTTTAGAACTAATCGATAGCTTAGATCTTGTGAATTTCGACGATGCATTTGATTTTCAGAGAGGACTTTTCATTTCCGTAATCCGCGTGCTTTGAGAAAAATGCTTCTGCTACTTTCTTCCAGATTTCAACAGAAATCTCTTAGCTCATATCTCAAAAAATCCATTGATGTATTTTATTTTTAAAACAGCTCTTTTATTACGCTGTAACAGCAAAAATGAAAATTAGGTTTCTTATCCGAACATTTCTCGCTGAATAAAGTTTTTCCTTCAGACTTTCAAGGACTATGCGGCAGCTTGAATCTCGCCAATTCCATTAATGTATTTGGTTTTTGAAAAAGTTTTCTAGTGCGCTGTGCCAACCAAAAGAATACTGAGTTTCGCCCAGCACAACACTGACATCAAACCACAGCGCTTTGCCGATATGTGAGTAGGCGTTTCACAACATGGCTCCCAATCCACCACGCTTTTTCCTGTACCAAATTTGGGAGGCTTGGTTCTCTTCTTATTGTTACAGCACATCATGAAGTCGTTTTCAATAATCAGATACGTCATAGGAATCCACGTGGCTTAAGCTATCAAATGATCAGTAAAAATTAGAAGGAGAATCTTTGTGCAGTGAAAATTGCTTCAATGATAAATATTATTTTATTTCTATTGTTATTGCAAAGCAGCAGAAATGCCGTTTTGGAAATAAATTGCATTTCCCAAATCATATGAGACTTAGATTATCGAATGCTCATTCAGACTTTGAAAACCACCAAAAAAAATAACTTTACATGAGCGTTTAAATTAATACTGGATATCGAAAAGTACCGCACTTTTATACTCTAGGGATATCTTAAAAACTGACACAACTTTTTACGCATCCTACAAATATATATATATATTTGTATTTATATATATATGTATATTTTTTTAACTGGTATAGGCAACCACTCGTGACCTCAATAATTTGGTGAATTCCCTTCCTGTAATGCTTTCTTTGAAAATCATTTTCATTGAGCTGCAAATATTTTCACAGACGACGTTCGATGTGAAAGGACACATGAGCGCTGATACATTTTCATTCTTCGAAACGACTAATGTTGGTACTTGCTGATGTCCAAATAGAACCTATCACACGTAACACGCCGTACGATTCCCACATCTCACTCAGCTGCTGTAATAACGTCATCTTGAACGGAGCAATTCAGCATGCTGCCCATCCGCAGCTGCCCCGCCACTGAAGCTACACTTCTGACTTCGCCTATGAAACGACTGCCTCACAAGCGGCCACAATTAGTTGCTGCGTCTCCGGGCGGCTTTGCCCGATAAGCACGAGTGTAAATGCTTGCGGCGATAATATGCAATGGAGAGTAGCTTATTTTATCCCTTATTCTTTGTGTTTCTCTATTTCCGCTTCTTGCTAAAAGAAATGTCCGAGAAAATATTCTAGGCTTTTCCGAAGTAGGTTACCTGTGGCTTCAACTTCAGGCTTGTTTTTAGTAATAGTATCCATAAATAGTTTCAGTATTCTAGTAACTATTCCAATAACACATTAGTAGTGTTTTCAGAGAATTCCAGCGGCACTTCAATTGTTGAAGTGCTCTTGTTGAATTCGGACTGGTAGGTATATCAGAACTTCTCATTGAAGTCGCTCAATGAAGAGCTAAAGTGGGTCTTATCGATAATACACCAAATTCCACATTCATTCTTTGCTATACCAGCGCAAACATCGGAGTTCTTCATCTCTTCTCAGAACTGTTGATAAGGCATGATCACTTATGAAGCCGCTAGAACCACCCATTTTTCTCCTTATTGTCTCTATTCCGCAGTATCTCATCATATATTCTTTTATCATACCATTCGTTCCTAGTAATCAATTTTTTAAGTTATAAGTCCATTTACGTCACAACTTGCATACTGCTGCTTGACTCTTCTCACATTCTTTATCTTTTACCTTGATTTTGAGCCTTGAACTTTACTTTGGAGGTTTATCAACCAAAAGTAATTGGCATTGCTTGATTTTGATGTTGCTCCATTGCACATTTACTTGAGAACACTTTGTTGCACAACTTAGCTATACTTGCTCTGACATTGAAATCACTCTAGGCTCTACAAATCTTATGCGTCTCCATTAGTAATACTTCCTACGGGCAATTCGCGCAGGAATAGCAAGCTAATTTTTACAGCGACAGCTCGATCTTAAGGCAAGTATACGTAAGTTGTGCACCAAAAGGTTTTCAAAGAATAAACGATTAGGCGGCACCAAAATGAAGCCATTTCAATCACCTATGGTTGATGCAAAGTAAATTCTACTCAAATGGCATTTTCAGGTAGAAAAGTCGTTATTTTCAAAGTCCTGAAAAAGCATCATATAAAGTACTTGGTGACTATAAAACATACAAATAAGTACCGCTTTTAACTCACTATCGAACATAAGGAAAAGATTTGTAGGCTTCTGTTTTCACTGGCACTTACATATTGGTAGTCTGCCACATCTCGTGAAGACCTGATATGCATTCAATCACCTCTAACAATTTTAAGAAAACCGATTGCATTGCACATTCCTGAAAAAGTGATCAACCCCGTAATCTTTGCCTTTTTTTTCCTAAATTTAGACGGTAGCGTGTTTGTGATGTATTACTCGGTAAAGTTTTCAATCAATCAATATTGGAGGAAGGGAATCGAGTTTTTAGAATCATGCGCGGACAATTTGCTAGATTTGCGAAAGGGAGCAAGTGGTATTACAGTGCGGCAGGTTCTGTTAGCGTTTTGAATGATGCAATATTACTCAGTGTTTTCAAATTGTTACAGGCTGCCGTACCTTTCGAAGAGGCACTGCATTACTGTTGCAGTGTGTCGGGGTGCCGCTCTGACAGATCACCTTGGATCACAGGACACTATGCTGTGATAAAAGGGTATGCCAGTATTTTCATTACAGGTCATTCTTCTGAGATTATCCTCTAACTTATTTCAAACGTTGTGCAATTTATTGCATTTGAACTGAGTTTCTATCAATGTCAGTCCTTTGATGTTGTGGACGTCAATTTTTGCGGCGCCCACACAGAATGGTACTTGATTTCATGTCGACTATGAGTTTGTTGGATAGTGATCTATGAGGAGATCAAAGGGTGGTTGAATTGTATGAAAGGCTTTGTTTGACATTTCGGGAAATTTGCACAAAATGTGATTCCCAGGACCGCAACTTCCCATCAGCCTCGCAAATCTCGGCTATATTTTAAACTACGAAATGATGAAAGTAGCGTAGCTTCACGTCTGTTTTCACTCATAGGTCGCAATGGAGTTGAGTATAGGTGAACGTTACATCATTGTGATTCTATCTTGCCTATCGCCTGTTTGTATTGAAGTTTCGGACGATCACTTTGCATTTGATATGAATTTAGAGTACACTCTGTTTATCAATCGTCTTCAAGCATTAGCCATGGAGGGGAACAGTTCGCCAGATGATTGGGTTGAGTAAGTAGCAAATTCTTACCCTGATTTTTTTTTACACTTCTCAAATTGTATTGCTTTTGCAGAGGCCTGCACGAGGTAGAGAGGATTCATGATCGGATCGTAAGTTGTTTTATTTTGCTTATTTTCTTTCAATAAAAATACCTTTCAAAGCTGGTATCGTCTATTGCAATTTCTCGAAAGGCATCTTCGAATTAGTATCAGTCTCTCCCTTATATTAGGTCTTCTCATAAAATTTGGTGTGAGGGAAATGAACATCAAATATAATATTAGACATGGATTGCTGGTAGTTACTTGATAGCCCAGTTTTTGAAAATTCTGTTGACTTAATTGGAACTTTCTCACCTTTTTCTGAAAAATTTTTAGGTTTTTGTACGAAAACTACTGAAGAAGATTTGTTCTATCTTCCTACAGATGCGAAATTTTTCTGATTTTCACAATATCGAATAAACGCCGCAAGCTTCAACCAACGAGGTGATTACTTCTAGTGCGAAATGTGATTTTTTTTTTGCTCTAACAGCACTTAATGGAGACTTTTCTAAAAACAGCTTCAATTTAAAAATTGCCCAGATTCGAGCTATGGAATGGAAACCAGCAATCCATAAATAGTATTGAATTTGGTGTTTATTGCTCTAACACCAAAACTCATGAGAAGATTTTATAAGCGCGTGCACTTAGAAAGAATCCACTCTTGTTATGTTAATAAGTGAGCAAGTTCAAAGTCGGTCTTTAATAACAATCAATGGTCAGAAACGCCACTGTGTATGATAGAATGCTGAAAATTATAGAGAAAGACATGAGCAAGAACCGATCAGCGAGACCGGTTATCGAACAAAATTCTCTGCATGTCAAACGCCGACCTTTTATCCGGAAAAGTACGATACGATGTTAAGCAATTCCCTTAGCGAACAGAGCTCAGTGCGCCACTCTTCAGAGCAAAAACTGTTTTTTGTGCTTCTTAATCTCCACAAAACTGTCTGCACGAGATAGTTGCTGATCAGTAACGCTCTACATTGCCTACCTCATCAAGGGTATTTACTGATCAGTGAGTTGGAAAAACATTTCATCAGTTTTACAGAAACTACGTCATGTGAGACTTTTGACCAAAGAGTACTGAAGGCACATCAGCAGACATTTTTCGACGCCCCTCTTATTAGAGTCTGAGAACTGGGCATTGGGTGGTAGGTATCGACTATAAGGTGAGCCTCATTTTCAAGCAGTAATCACTGTTCCATATTTTATATATTTGTGTTTACTTTCACAAGACAAGCGACGATGGTTCCTTCGTATAACACGTCAAATGGGTTGGATATCCAATATCACATGATCTCGAAAATTTTGTCGACGTGGAGAACATGGTAAGAATTTTTGCATTTTTGGGAAAACCTTCCGCGTAATTGTGCCTACTTATGGTATCATTATATTGTATATTATTTTCCCGTTATTTAGAAAAAATAACTCGTTTTATCAGTGCTCAGTAATTTTACTCGTCTTCCCTTCAGGAGTGCTCTGAACTAATTAAGACGTTTGTTAGGTGCGAACAGTAAAAGCAAAAACGACGCATTATCACAATCACTATCGTTATCACCATAATTATCATTATAACTTTCACTATCATTATCATAATCACTGTCATTAATACTATCACAATACTTATCGAATGAAAGCATAATTCATTTTACCAGCTAAAAGCTCGACTGTTGATCACTGCAATGTCTAGGACTGTGTAAGTGCCCTTAGGCGACCTCACAAACAGCTCAAAACAGTGACAAATATTATCACTTTCGTAATCATTAACAATATCGAAAGCATAATCATAACCATTGTCACAGTCATTATCGTTATGGTTATCATTTGACGATGTAGTTTTGTCGTTGAAACATAAGAAATGTAGATGAATTATGGTATGGTAGACATAAATGTTCTGCTTACTGAGATTATCTCTGTAGAACTTTTTCATTGAAATTCCATCATTTTATGATGAAAATTCTCTCTCAGAACCACCTGGGCTCGTCTCCCCGCATCCATCATGCTGTCTGTAGTCCGTCTTTTTACGAGATTCTTCGCCTTTCTCACGGGGCGCGGTGTCGCCATTACAGTAACTGAGGAGATTTGGCGTCACGCGATGTGGGACGAAACGTCCCACATGGTCCTCGAAGTTTTAATCATTTTTAATCACTTCACCCTTTTTGACACTTTGTTGATTGGTCTCGACAGTGTTTCCTTTCTCACTGTGCGGATCCTAATGCTTCAAGCATTTAGTTCGCTTCTTTTCCTTCTTAAATTTCATCTTTGAACGGTTGGAAGTTTTCAGTTTGCAGAAATATATCCTTCTAAAAGACTTTGGCAACCTCTTTTTCGTGCTTTTTTCAGATCTCAGCGCAAATTATCCAGAGAGCTTGACGAGCACATAACCGAGCTCATAAAGAAATGTGAGGGGAATATGTGGTCTAAGACTTTGATTGTGGAAATGGATAAATGTTCTGTACGTCAATTTGATTCGAATTCGCTGTTTATTTTACCATTTAATGGTCTTTTTCAGTTGAGAGAAAACTCTTGTCAATGATCTTGTGTGCTTCTAGTTATTTCATCTACATATCGCTGGCTATTTCGACAGAAGTGCAATGTCCGGTCAGGTTTCCTCAAGTTATTCAATGGTGTTTTTCAACTGCTCACTCCAGTTTACAAGCATGGATGCTATAGAGAATTTCTAGTTCTACGTATTCTGTTCAATTATGTATTTAGTCAACATTTGTGAATGGATTTCCAAATTCTTCGGCTGTCCACCATGCTTGCCTTTTTTATTGAAATACACTGTTCAGGTTTAGAGACGAGAGCAAAACTTTTGGCGAAACTATTGGGAAAATTGCTAGTAATTGGTCCATGATGATAAAGAAACAAGGACGATATGTGTCTCCCAATAATTTTCAAGGCACAAGACTCTGATGTACTTGTTCTGTTGTTTTTATTCCTCGAAATATTTCGTAGAATGTAGATTCTTTCACGAATTTCTCCGCCGAGCATTCTAGAAATACAATCGTTTCATTGTTCCAGGAAGTACTAACTGTTGATCGTAATGAAGCTTTTGTGCTTATCGATAGTAATGTATACGTAAGAAAAAATAAACCGTCCTTGCAATCATTCACTTATCCAGTACTAAATGTATCAGATGTTGATCTTTGAATAAACGATCTGCGCAAAAGTTGTACAACATTACTGAAATAACACAAAAAAAAGCCGAAATGTGACCACCAGTATACTGACATGAAGAGTTAACATGCTTCAGAAACAATATTTCGACTGACATTCGAACACACGAAATTTTGACCTTTATCGATGAATTCATATTTCGCCTATTCAGTGGAAATGTTACGGAGTGTGACAATGAACTGTCATGAAGTGCCAATCACTTCATCGTTGCTAAGGCAGGAAGATACTACTATTTTTGTCCCTATATATCTTATGTAGCATAAATGACCTGGGCCAATCCTAATGAATCACAGTTTTAGTTCACATTTTCGTTACATTCTCATTGAGTTTATTATCACTTGGATACTTGGATGGCTCGTCTGCACTTTCAATAGAGATGCTTGACATAATTCTCATTCGTTTCTCTTTTACACAATTTTGCCCGTAGTGATAATCTGTTTCGACCATATGACGTTTGCGAGGTCCGTTCCGTAATAGCGAAATTTACCATGTATGACTCAAACAAAAAGGGGTATCTTGAGTTCTGTGCTCTTTCATGCACACTTTCTAGCGCAAAGTTTTTTGCGTTTGTAGTGAGTACAGTCTTGTTAATGCAAAATAGGCGTTGAAACCAAGACTTCTCTTAGAGCCTCAGAGCAAAGAAAATGCCTAATTTCTGTCATTTCTTTTCGCAGTGCAATAAATGGGATGAGCAGTTTTTAAGAAACCGATGATGCATGCTTACAACGCGCATCTAGTGTGAATGCAAATTGCCAAGGACGTAATCATGCGAAAGCTACGCACATTCTTCTTCTTCCTCTAATCAACCTTTTCATCCATATTTTTGCAAGAACTTCTGAGGCTTTATCACCTAATTTCACTCAAATTGCCAAGTTGACACAAAGTGAATGTCGGCGAAAGTTCAGCAATGGTGACCAATTATACCATCAGGCACTATGACCAAATGCTTAACAAGTTTCCTTTTACAATATAAGAGATGGAAGCTTTATAAAATAACGTAAGATAGTGAAAACAACATTTCGAGGGCACAAGAAAAGGAAATACGGGCTTGAAGAACGAGCAACCATGAACATTAACATGCCTCAAAAAATTACATCACAAATAAATCAATAAGTAGACATGAGAGTCTTGTCTACCATTCACACACTCCAAGCAACCTTATGGCTGATGAGTTTTAATTCTGCCGCCAATCTGAAATGTTCAGAAGGTATCGTATGATACATCTATTTCGAGTGTCACAGCGGAAAATAGGGAAGACTTTTTAATGAGCAATTAAAGTACCTACGCGAACCTCATTTGCTAAGTTATTACCGCTTTACAACGCTGATGTGAGCAGTAGGAAATAGTGGTCAGGGTCGTCATTTATGTGAAGAGCTCGCATTTAAAAGAGAATAATTTCAAATGCTAGAGGAAATATTTATGGCTCTTTCAAAATATTCCCGTTATTAGTTTTCCTGGTTCCGGCGTTCGCTAGTGCTTAGTGAAAAGAAGACAACGTAACTCTATATTCATTAGAAAGTCGTAAATTTCACTAACGCACTGTATCGCTGGTTAACATAGTGCAGTTATATGGAATTCATCAGTCTGTGTAAAGCAAGAAATGACCTTCACTCGAAATAACATGTGCTGCCACTTTACAAAGCCAAAACAACCAGCAGGTTATTGTTATCGGCTTTGAAATGTGTGCTGGTCGGGTAATCTATGAGGTGCGCACCGAAAGGTACAACTCTTTACATTAGATGGCAAGCGATAATGCTAAGGCACCATCGAAGTATCTGCCTAAGCTACTGGAAGCCTCTCCAACAATCCATAGCCTTCTGGTAATGACGCGATATTAGATAAACGAAAAGGATAATGAAAAAGGAAATATGAGACAACTCAATATGTCGTCGGTTCACCGCCGCGATGAGTCGTCGTCAGTCATCGGAAACACGCCGAAACAAGCACAAAACGGTTACACATGGGTAACACTGGCAGCTGTATCACCGAGAGCAGCAGGGCTACCTTACCGAAAACGATTAGCTACCATCAATGTGGCACTCGCGAAATGCGGTGTGTCGAGTCGTGGTCAACGGCGATCCATTTCTTTCAGGCATATGCAAATCCTTTGGAGCACCGATGCTCTTCTCGCATGGACAGTGCCTTCAGCGTAGGATGGTTACCCGACATCGATTCAACAACGGCTTCGTGGGCGATGATGAATGTTTCTACTAGGTTTCGAAGGTACGACGCCGTATGTACACACCAAGCACACATGATTTTTGTGTATCCGTCATCACTCCTATTCTAAATGCTCAAAGTCCATTGGTTCAATAGCTCCCATTTTCAGCAAGTCTTGGTAAATTTTTCTGACAACTTTTGAAGTTTTTCGTTGCAATTTGACTCAACTCTGCTTTATCAAATGTTTAGGACGCAATACATTTTCAGTTTATTGTGTGCTCATTCCCTTATGACAAATTCGTCGTTTAAGATGTTTGGTGCAAATCAGGACAGGCGAAATGCTTCTTTATCAAGAACAGTCCATCCTGATAACAAATGAGGCAGCATTTCAGTCTGTGAGTGCACCTACTGAACAAAATGATCCCAGAGAGATCCCTGTATGGATATTTCTATGGATACTTGAAGGGCCAATCTTTATGGCTCGTGCGAGTCCCAGCATAGTTCAAAAACTTTTCGCTCTAACGTAATTGTCGTTGACGGTGGTGGTCTATTTCTAACATGTCGATGTAGACTAGGGCCAATCCGTTAGTTCAAACTCATTGTCATTTGTGGATGCAAATAGCTGACGTCACTCACAAAGTCGTCCGCTTATCGTTTTAGTGATCTTTCAAGATGACACTTACATTCACTTGAAGTATGTGATAGCCGATCTTCTTATCATGTGACTGGCCATCATTGTTTCGCTAATGATGTAAATATTTCTGAATCACGAGGGATGATTGACTTTGAAGATCTGATCTATGTGAGCCGGCGAGACGTTGCGTGCATTGCCTAAATTTTAGAAAAGATCGTGCAAGCATCCTGTGAGTGGTGGGCAGATTTCTTGATGCAGTTTCAGTATCAGCCCACGTCTCTGCTGCATAACAGAGCGCTGAGAGGACTGTTGAACTGAAAAGGTGAGCGCGAAGTTTGGTATCCGCAACTTGGTCGATAATTTTTTTAAGGTTGCAAATGCGGTCCACACTGCTCAATATTTCCTGTTCAGTTCTTTTTAGTTTGTTGTACTCCATGTTCATTGAACGTCTAAGGTGCACACACGAGGTGATCGCTGTAATCCATACAGTCCAATTTGTTCACCTTCGCGCCATTTCTTCTTCACCAAGTGAGTTTGCGTCTTGTTTACGCATAGCCAAATCTATTTATACACTTCATTGAAATCATTTTATTTAAGCGCCTATAGCGGTGTTATGTTGTTTCCACATACCCAATGATGTAGAGCGGTGTGCAAAAACGTTTGTGTCAGCATGGATTTGAACCCAGATCTTACTCTTTCCTGAAGCATATGCTAAACCGTTGCACCACAGACGCTCGTATTGCGCTCCACTCTTTCTGCGCTCTAACGCGTTACCTGTCAACAGCCAACCGTCTAAGCGTGGTCGGGCAGTGATTATTGACATTAAACTAGCTTTTGCTGACAGATGATATCTATGACAGATAACGCGTTGTAGCGTAGAAAGAGTGGAGTGCAAAGAGAGCGTCGGTGGTGCAACGGTTTATCACATGCTCCCGGAAAGCGTAAGATCTTCGTTCAAATCCCGGCTGACGCAAACGTTTTTGCACACCACTCTACATCATTGAGTTCATGGAAACACTTCACTGAGTTTGTTGAATGCCGTCTCCGTTTTACTGGAGCTTTTCGAAAAGATGACGATGCCATGCGCTAAACAACCGTCGGTACTTATGTGATAGACGGCGACAAAGGAGAAACCGATCTCATTTGCTGAACAGGGGCTTTACATCCAGTGTTAGTGCTCATTTAAAGGCATATATCTCTGGGCTACGGCTGCGCGTGCAGGCCCTTCAAAACACCTTTACCGTCATATAAACTGAAAGAGA
>JAHQIW010000445.1:0-19870 GCA_019055375.1 Parelaphostrongylus tenuis
GGTGTGCAAAAACTTCTGCTTAAGATAATATTCGAACTCAATTTCACCCTATCTCGGAACGTGCTGAACCGCTGCACTACTCACGCCAGACCGTTGACGGTTGGCCGTTGACGGATAACGCGTTGTAGCATAGAAAGTATGGTGTCGAAACGGGAGTCGGTAGTGCAACGATTCAGCACACGTCCACGGATAGGATGGCATGTGGGTTCAAATCGCATCTGACGCAAAAGCTTTTGTAAATCACTCTACGTTATTAGGTATTTTAAGTTTTGCACAAGGTCTGCTGCAGTCTTATAAGTGCTAAACGTACGCTTCGGGCCATTCGGCCTCATCAGTAGAAAAAGTTCCTTTCGGCTCACTCCATCCCTTGTATGGGACTATAACCACTATATGTTAAAGAATCGACGACGAATGTGTTGCACTGCTCGCGCTAGATGATTAGATCTCCCGACGTACAGTTATCACCTTGCGGATGCAGTGCAATATGCTCGTAAACGGTACCTTTATAAGTATGGAGTATACTATCCTACATGAGATAGGCTGAAGCGAAAGACACCGTGATACTGTTGAGGTTGTAAGGCCGAAATGTACGTCTAGCACTATAGAAGAGTCATAACATACCTCATGAAAGGTTCTAAAATATCAATTCAGTTGAAACCTGGTTAACGCTAGGGCCATGAAAGTACAGGGTGCGAAATTAAATGAAAAAGTTGTTGTAACGAGCTCGTTCTTGAAGGTGGAAAATGGAAGACAAGCCATCTTTCTTTGCAATGCTGAATTGTGTTTGGTGGGTGCACATACGCGTTAAGCTGTGCGAAAATATGCAGAAGTTCTTGATACGAAAATACCGACTGGTTTGAAAAATTGAACAGTTGGAAAAGCTCAAAAATCGAATGTTGCATTAATTAAATGACCTATCTGCACGATAACACATTGCTACAGGTTGCCCTGTCGACACTCAAGAGGGTAAGAAAGTTAGGGCAGAAATTTCCATCTAGAAACTATTTCCAAATCATTTACTTGAATAACTGGATGGCCCGCCTTTAGTGGTAGTGCGAGGCTCAGCAGAATTCCGATCGTTTCTCGCTCTCGCAAATATCGTCCACGGTGGTAAAACGCTTTGGATATATATAGAGTGATACCTCTATCTTTGTTATTACATTGTAGCAGCGAAAACCAACTTGTGTTTCACACTTAGTTTTCTTTGCTTGCTCAACTATGGTCCATGAATGGCACTTTCCTAAACTTTTAGTAGTTATTCGATAGTCGAATCCATTCCATCCTATATTAAAATTGGCTTTTTTGAAGGGTTTTCAAGCGCTGTAGGGGCGAAGAGAAGGTTTTTTTTAGCTCTCGAAGGACTTAATCCATTGTTTTGATTATATATCGGGTTATGCGACATATAGGTATATATAGTATAAGAAGAACAAAAACGCCGTATTCTTCGACTCAGTAAGTTAAGGAGATTTAAGAATTTCATTCACTGTTGACTATTGGCATTCCAACAAAATCGGCTATATTCCAGTCAATTACAGCACGCTGTAATTGTTTGTTTGGTTTGTACTGTGAACAGAAAAACACCATTTTTGAATGAAATACATAACTTTGAGTCTTGAGCGAGAGATTTCATGTCGTTCCACACTGCTCATAATACTGATATATGAAGAAGCTTATATCATTTCAAAATCAAGTTCTGTTAGCGACACCATAAGCATTTTCGTGACAAGAAATGGGATCTAATTTTCTGTAAAATGGGTGAACTGATATGCATAAAAATTTTCGAATTTTCCCTTATTCTTCTTTACAAAGACATATTACTACAGTGTATTTGAAAATTAGATGAAGACATTCATGAAATGATAGATTCACCCACATAGCTGCTTCCCAGCCATATATCTGTAGCATCTTTCTGAGTACAATTCCTTCATTGGTACATACTAGATCCTATGAACGCCATAGTGTTCATATATGGTTGGACAGCTTTTAAATTTCGCTTATTGAAATCTGTTTATTGAACGTCTTCAAACCCTACTCTTTTCTATACGTCTTTAAATACTACTATTTTGAAACTCTTTTGGAAATCCGCTGGACCCTTTCTCTTTCGCGCTATACTGGATGTAAACTGATTTCAGTGCACTTTAATATCGCAATCCCTTAAAGACTCCTATAGGACGGTTTGAAATGTGTTAAGAGTGCAGTGCTTAAGGGGCACCAGAGTAAAGCCAATAGTTCACCGATTCCCAAAGAATGGCGATAAGAAAACTCATCCCACAATATTTTACCTCATCACAGTCGCCACGAGTAAATCAGCATTGTGAGCTGCGACTTGGAGCGCTAGGTCTACGACACGATCACCGTCTCCAAGAGTGAGGTGTTCGACAATTTCGCTGAAGGTTAGGTTGAAGGAAAAAATTCAAGGGATCAGCGCCACTTTGATAAAGACATGATCAAAACAAGTCGAAGTTCCTTACAGGGAAGAAAATCTAGTTCAAGTAACAATTTACTGATCGAATGGAATTATCGCGGGTAGACTGTGACCCTTATCCAAGATCGACCACTGCAGTGATGAGGTCTACCAACTACTGCCAGACAGTTTTGAGAAGTTCTGCGTCTCATTTTCGCGTTTTCCATACAAGTAGGCCTATTGTTAATTCAGTTGAGCCAGGTGCACTGTAATGCACAGTGCGCAATTGCATTGTCTTAAATCAATTCTGTGAAAACAACTTACATTTTCATCTTCGACTGCTTTTTGAGACTGTGCTTAGAACAGTTTTATGTGGGAACGTCTTTTTGAGCCTTTTATGAGGCCTTTTGTGGGCAATTATACAGTACAAGACACGTGTTTTGAACCCCCACATATAAAGTGATAGACGACGTACACGTTATAATGCCGCGTGTAATTGTAAATTTCACTTTACATACTGCAGAGTTAGCACTTCACTACATCACCAGAGTGACAGGATCACCGGGCACTGCACTGATTAACAGTCTCTTGCTCACGCTGCTAAATTTTATACCCTCGAACTCGACTTTTTTTTGAGACCTTTCTTAAAACAATATTATGTGACAATGCATTTTTGAGCCTTTTATGAGCTCTTTTTCCTACTAATGTCTTCATCACAAGCAATCGTCATAATTGTTATTCATTCTCAATAATGCATTCTTGAAACAGTGAGTAAACTTTATTAGTATACACATTAAAATCATAAAGTTTCAGCTGCAATTTCATGCTTGAACCACAGAGATATGCAATTAGTTTACTGTAGCTCTGTTTCCAGATTACCTTTTTCTGATTTTGGGTCTTGCTCGAAAGTTAGTGACTCATTCACACAGACACTACACATTGCGACGCGTCAACTGCGAAAGCCGGAAGAAGTACATATAGACTCTGTTTGTAGATTAATTTTCAGACAACACGTTCCTTTTCGCAGCTTCTAAATTGCTTGTTGGAGAAACTAAATCCAAAACTGCTTCGCTGAAATCATCTATTGAAACCAATCAATGAAGAGTTAATAAGCCTTAGGAACATACAATCTATATGAGAGCCTTTCACAGCTCTAATAGATGATTTCTCAGACGATACGTTCCTTTCCGCAGCTTCCATTTAGCATACACTATGAAGAGATCAGAATAACTTCAGATTTTAGATGACCTCGTTCATTCTACAGGAATAGGCACTAAGACTGAAGAACTTACCGACACGTTAAGCCAGTTTCGTGAGAGGCTAGAACCGAGACGAAAAGCGACATTGAAAGGTTTGAAGACTACTGATTATGCAAATATTGCCATCAACAACCGTATCGCGTTTTTGATAGAAAACTAATTTATTCTTTTGATCTGTCAATCCAGCTGTCACGCATTTCGTTCGCGTAGCAAATGCAAATATAATCAAAAATTCCATACGGTTTAATGCGCCAGACATGTAAAATTTACCTCAAACTATGAAAAGGTTACTTTCGCTGTGATTTAATCGGCAGCAGATCGTGATATTGAAGGAGGAGTCCAACATCATGAAGACTTAGAAGGAACATTTGGCAGGTACTGGAAGCTGTATGCATTCCGAAATCTCAAGTTTACATAACTAACATCTTTTATTAACGGTCAGTGAATATTTGCTCCATTTATCGATGAAAGTTTCGAATGGTTTCCAATTTATTCCAACTGATTCGTCCTAGTCATTCCAGTAGTGGAATTACGTGTTCAGGGGTACCATGCTTTGGTCAAGCGAAAGCGTGCTTTGTTTCAACAAGACAATGCCATACCGCACACTTCCAAAAGAATCAGCGGCAAGTTTGACGAATTGGGCGTAGTCGAGGTTCTGAAGCATTCCGCCTACAGTCCAGACTACGCTCCATCCGATATTCACCTTTTTCGATCAATCCGATGCTTTTTGAAGGGTCGCCGATCTGAATCGTTGGGTGAAGTTGAAAAAGTATGTCAAGAGCTTTTTGATTCGAAGTCGAAGGAATGATACTTCGACCACTTTTGAAAAACCTATTACTGTTCTGTTTGGAAATCACGCACAAAATTTTCAGCTCTTATAAGTGCCCCAGAATATTCTCAACCTAATAGTACTAGTTGAAACGAGCAAAAGCAAACCTTGAATTCCGACTACCTCTGTCTGGACTATTAATATTCTTTGTTTATTGATGGGCTTTTATAAATTTGCTACTTCATCTGTGCAGTGATTCACTCTGTTCGATTCGTCTCGATGTAGTGTCCACGAAGATCAGCATCGCCAAATAACTGCTGTGGACACTCGATTTTGGTTCAGAATTTATAATCGTCGCCAAAGGACACGAAACTTCGCATGAAAGCCTCTCGAAGCATTCTGAATTGCGGCGTGTTAATCGAATGAGGTCCTGCGTCTTTCGAGATTTGATGGACTTTCAACGGTAATGCCATAGACGGGAGCATCTAGTATGTGGGATACTGAGACTGCCCTATTGCTGCTCGTGCAATTTAGTTTCTTTGAGCACCTGACTTAATTTTCTAAGAGCGGATTTGTCGATCCCAAGAAATCTCGCTTAGGAGGAGGATCACTAATCAATTTTTCTACCGTTAGAACCAAAATCAAAACGAAAGTCGAATTAGAAGGAAAACGACCGACCACTCTAGGATGGTCAAGCCAAAGTCTTTATATTACCTATACTCCTATACTGTATATACATACTATATATAGTCCCTATACTAGAAATATTACCAAAAAATGGGAAAATAGTTCTCGAAGAAAATACTGAATCATATTTCATGATGTTAGCACAGTACCTGGAAATACGATATAACCTCGCTGTAACTGTATGTGGAAATATTTGACGTTTCATACTACACTACTCAAGAAAAATTTATGCAAACACTGAAAGTCCGATTGCTCCATCACAAACAACTTCAGCGTTGACGTCCATTTCACTTCACTCATTTCTTACACATTCTGTGGCAGAGTTTTGAATAGTTGTGTCGGCTGCGGAGTCGTCAGTATTCTTTGTGTATCTAATGATATCTTTTTCCAACTGCTATCTAAAAGTTGTCGAACATAGTACGCCTCCTCAACAATGGCCTAATTGTATAAAAAAAGAGTCTTCCCGTTATCCGGGACTAAATGAAAGGCAGATCTCATTCGCTGACAAAAATTTTCATGTGAGCGCTAGTAGTCGTTTGAAAGCCTTAATCTCTGGCTAAAGCCGTACGTGGGCCAGCTTCTTAAGAAACCTCTTCACAACGCTGTAAAATCCAAAATAAATCTATGTATTACTCAACAACAGGTTTTTTTTCTCATCTCGATCATATTTCGCTAATAATCTCAAAATACTCCTTCCTCAAAGTGCTAGTATCCCCCGATAACAAAAGTCTCGAGGAATTCAAAAATGTGCATGCTTCTCAGAAAGCTTATTCGATAATGTTGTATGGGAGAGGAAACAATTGTGTTTTCGCATCTTTCCGGAAAGAGCTCTTTCAAAAATTATTAGTAATCATTAGATAGCGCATGTTTCATTAGTTCTAACACCGCGCTTATTTTTTGGAAAGAACCTTTTTCACTACAATGTAGCAGGAGAATATGATCGATGCTCACATATTCGGCGAGCTTGTTAGCCGGCCAACTCACGTGCTGAGGCGGCGGATCGATATCTTGATGGGTTAAACTGTGAAGTGCAACTTGTTTCAATTAGTAATTTTTCCTCGCTTCGAATGGAGCTCCATATAAAACGATTGACTTAGATACTTCATGATTCCCTCTATATGTTCATATGCTTTTCGTGCTTTCCACGGATCATATGCGTGAGAAGAATGAAAGCGCGCTAAAGGTGTGGAACATCATTTCATTTTATATGCTACAGCGCTATAGAACGGTCTTTTCAAAAACGGCTACAAATGGCTGTAGCCGAAGATTTAAGTCTTGAAATGATTAACTAAAACTCCTGAGAAAACTTCTTTTCCACGAGTGAGGTCGATTCTTCATTTGTTCCCTGGTAACGGAAAAGAACGGCATAAAATTCATGTAGTGTCCTCCTTTCCAACTGTTTCTCATTTTGATTCTTGTTGAGGTCAGTTATGGCACTTATATAGGCGCCATGTAACTGATGAGGCTGGAAGGCCGAGGCACGGGTCTTGCATCATATAGGTACCATAACATACCTCATGAAGCTCTCATAAGATATTATCAGAATTTGTAAAATTCAGTCACTGATCAGTAAGTTTTCTTAGGCATCTTTTAGGCAAATTTTTATTAAACTCGACATTGCTGCATAAGCCAGTGTTTTACTCATAGACTGGCACAAAGTTTTCGACAACAAGATTGGCAATTTACTCAAAACGTTCACAGACCGAGCACAAAAAATCAAAACATGTAATACAATCTAATAATTCTGTGTTTTTTGTGCAGTAAACAGCTGTTATTACACGTTTTTATTTGTACCAAATATTACAGTAGATTTCGTATATGTGACCAACGTTTCGGCGGCTGCGCCTTATTCAGAGTCTGAAAGAGCCCAGTTGACGTGCAATTCACATAGATGAAATTTTTTACAACCAAATAAGGTGAAACTTGAACGGAACGTAGAATATTAAGCTTATAGTGGTGAGCTATCATTCAATACTCACCGTATTTTGTTGTTGTGTTTGTTGAATGGTTCACTAGTCAATATGTGGACCAGCCGCACCGACTATTACATGGACGAGGGATGATATGTTTACCGCGGATCCACAAAATTCGATCCGATATATGGAGCAAAGTCGCCAGTGATCGCAGAACATTCATCTTTCCGATTAATACTTGGATTTTCAGTATAAATCCAAAATGTTTTGAGGTTTGCGCAGAAGTTTTCCGTTCCTGTGACAGATAAATAGTTCTAGTTTAGAGTTCACTTCCTTGAGCACGTGAGCCCGATGCGTACCTAGTGGTTTTTTAGATCACTTTCGTCCTTGTTGTTTTCGTGTTCTTTGATAAGGATACAAATAAGCCGTTCCGTATCTCCGATATTCGCCGCTTCACATTCCACAAGATTTTAGATACACTACACCCATGGTCATGCAATCGGTAACCCTCGAGATACCGAAAAATAACAGACTCCTATTCCTGAACGTGCAAATTGATTTATCTGATGACGGCCGAATGCCTCGTAGCAAAAATATTTTGGTTCATTACTTCTTTCCTAACCCCCCACATGCAAAAACGGGGTTTGTTAAAAACATTTTCTCACAGCGGCTGGTGCGTATACCGGACGGGAGCAGAAGATGGAAATCTTAAAACTGGCTCTGGATATAGCTAGTTCTAATGGCCATGAAACTGTAGCTCCTCGGTATAAGTTTAAAAGGAATGACGCACCTTCAAAAGGAGCTCTAAATAAAAGCGAGATCCCGTTAATTCTTTCTTTCTTTTCAAACGAAATAAGTAACCTAATAATATTTTTTGAGCCAGCATGTGGTCTTTTATAGGGCAACCTCAGAGCCCGATACACTTGTTCCGGCCTTGACAGCCTTGTCACTATAGCAAAACCCTTCATCTTTATTTTCGCACTTTTCGTGGCCTGTACGGATATACCTAAAAGTTGTTCAACAGAAGACCACATGCATGTCTCAAAAATGATTATCAGGCATACTGGAATTTGAGTGTGGTCTTAAAAAACACTCGAAACGAAAGAAGTAAGTATAGCTATGAAACAATGTTTGAAAAGGTCAGACTTGGAGAAATCGGTAACGATTATTGAAATGCCACCGAATCATCTGAGAGACCAACTAGTTCGCAACCGCTTATACGACCATCTATGTAAACGAAAGGATGTAAAATATGGCCCAACGGTAGAGACGGTGACTGAATGAGCATAGGGTACACTCTACCGAATCTCTTGTAAAATGTGCGGCAGCTAATATATATCGGGAAAACGGTAAGGCCTCTCTATATCCGTATTAAAAAACACCTAGACAATAGGGGTAAGTTTGATCTAATAACACCACTTTTTACGCATAAGGCTCAGATGAATATGGAGGTGAACTTTTAAGTAAAAATATCTATCCTTTCACAGGAATGATGAACTTCAGCTCTCAAAATCCTCAAGGCATTTTGAATTTATACTAAAAATCCAAATATGAATGAAAATGAATGCTTTGTCGTCGCCTGTGACTTCGCTCCATATTTCGGATCGAATTTTGTGAATCTGGGACAAACACATCGTTCCTCGCCCTCAGTGCGGCTGGTCCACATATTGACTAGTGCACTAATAAATAAAACAACAACAAAGTACTGTGAGTATTTGATGATAGCCCATGACTATACGCCTCATACTCTACGCTTTCGTTCAGATTTCTTCAGATAAGATTCATCTTATTTTGTTATCGAAATTTCCATCTATGTGGAACGCACTTCAACTTGGTTTTTTCGACTCTGACGAAGGCGAGACTGTCGAAACGCTAGCCACGGATACGAACTCTGTTGTACTATTCTGCACGAAGTAAACGTGTAATAACAACTTCTTGTTTGCTGAACGAAGGGAAGTTATCGAATTATTCAATCAATGTCGTGGTTGATCGATAATCGGTCTTGAAATATAATCTAATAATAAATTAACATTTGCTTACTGCTCACTATTGTTTCGCGGCGGAGAACGATACGGAACGGAATGAAAAGGATGACGAACTATGAACAATTCTCGCAGCTTCCAGCAAGCTTCTTCCGAGACTACATTTACGGGAGCTGTCATCATACCATCGGCTCACGTAATGCTTTTAATTTACCTCTCTCGGCCAAGTTTCAGTTTTATCGATGCATTCAGCAATTACTCGTTAAGGGAGACAATCTGGAAAGCACAAGTTGAGCTAATCTTGATGACTTGAGTGACAGTTTAGTGCCACATCGTCTGAAGTTATGAAAGAGTAGTTGCTGTAGACAGTTGTGGTATTTGTTCAAAATGATTTTTTTTAGATCTCGTTAATAATCATTAATCGCTATCCTGTTCATGGTAAAGTACACGATTGTTTACGAAAAGATCTATTCAGTGCAATCATTAGCTGATGTTTTAGCAGTTTTCCATTTGTTAAAACATGGAAAAGGACAAAATGTCATGCAATCTCCTCACTCAAAGTTTCCGTGTCCTGAGCAAAAGATTCAGCACACGAATTTCCATCTCATAGTAAACAACTTTTATGAATACTCACCGTTTTAGTTTAATTTACTCTCTATTTCTCATTTAAATTTTAGAATGTTGTGTATAATATAACCAAAAGAGTGTTAAGATATGTAAAACCTGGCCTCAGGTGGCTTTGAGCCCTCCATTACCCTTTCCAATGTTGACTGCGATTTATTTCAACTGAGTCTTACATGAATCAGAAATGTGTCCAGCAAAAAGCAAAAAGAAGCACGTTGGTGTATAATGCGAGTCAGAAGATTCCTTTTGAAGAAAGCAAAACTACCGAAACGTCGGCCTATGTGAGTGGAAAGTATGTTGAAAGCTTTCTGCTGACTCGACATAAAAAATACTGAATTTCTAGACAGTTCAAAGGTTGGCAGAAAGTAGGTCTTGACAATGATTCTTCTGTGCCACCAATTTCTTTAAATTTCTCATTTATCAAAAATGCTTCAAGATTTAACGGTCGTCTTCTAAGGTAGAAAGATTTTTAGTGTTTACACAAAACTCTGTCCTACTTTGGTATTCTAATTAAAAAAAAAGGTCGCATCAACTCCGAACATTGGATGAGAACGTTTTTAGCACTAAAAGAATAGAATCAATGTTGATGAGGTTCTTTTCTGCTTTTGGCAGAAAGTAGATCTTGATAATGATTCTTCCTTGCTGCCCATTTCTTTGAATTTTTTTACTCATCAAAAATGCTTCAAAATTTAACGGTCATATTTTAAGTAGAAAAAATTTTTCAGTGCTCGCACAAAAATGTTTTTCAAATAATGTGTTGTGAAGCAGTAAAATACTTTCACATTTATAATTTCCAACGAGACTAAATCGCGTTAACACCATGATATATAACTCATTATTTCCTTCAAAACCTATTATTCTCATCATTTTCTAGTCATATCCTTATGCGTGATGGTCCGATTTCTTCACGAAAGACCTAGAAGAAAGATATGATGCTCAACGAGTCACTAGAGCGAACACGACCCCCTAGGCCACTCTTGCACGCTATAGGGAAAAGTAGAAGTGTTGTTGGTGTCCTCTTGCGCCACTATGATCGACGGGACGGCATGTGATGCAGGTGACAGGTGTTTCTTAATGTCATAAGTCTTACATGATTAAAAATTTGTTGACTTGCTCACTTCGAGATCGCTTCACAACTGATTTACTTGCTATCCTCCTTATCTTTCATATAATGAATGCCTTGTTCATAAAGTTTTATATACTGGATACAAATGTCAATTATGGGGGACCACGCCGAAGTAGAAATTTGTGCCTTTTTTCTTGTCTTCCAATCCATTTAACAATAGTGAGTGACAAAACATATGAAGAGTGCACGAGAAGATCTGTCAGTTCTGTATTTTGTTAATCTTAACATTGGTATAATTTTTTATTAATTCTGATGGTTTTATTGAGTCCTTTGTACATTTCGGTCTAGAATCTATTTGATTTACCTGTCCATTTCCAGTTATGCCAAAATCATGGGTCGTGAAATTCAACGTATCTCAGTAGTTGAGTTGCAAAAGAGGGGAATGAAAGCTGACATTGACAAAATGATTGGTTTTAACCCAAGGAGTGTTCACAGAGCTGTGAAACGTTTCAGAAGAACTGAAGCGATTAAAGATCGCCCTCCAAAAGGTCGACCGACCGCCTCGCTTACTCCGGAATGCATTTGGAAGATGCGCTGCCAAGATCAATGACATCCGGAGAGTTCGATGCTCAAAATGGCGTGGGAAGCGTGAAATCAGCGAATAGTGCGTCCGAAACATTGTTGAAAATCGAGCTAAAGTAGCGTAGCTACAACAGTGATTGTGTTCACCTTCTGGACAAAAACATAAAAGCGAAACGACTTTCAGAGGTTCGGCGAATGATTCTTTCGTCGAACTGATGCTTGTCTCTGAAGGTGCTTTCTAAGATTGATTAAAATACCGTCAACAAACCAATCCAAATCGCCACAATCGATGTGAACTACTCAAGATGAGTTAACAGAAGTCCGCAATAGGAATGAATCACAGGCTGCAGTCATTTCCCGGCCTCTGTGGTGGTTTGGGCCGGTATTTGCGTTACCGGAACTGCGTCGATGGTTTTTATCAGGGGAAAACGTTGAAATCATCTCTGCCACTTAAGAGTAGCAAGTTTCACGGTAAGTTTTGAATCTTGGACCACTCAACACTTCTGCGCCAACAATTTACACTTCAACAGGACTGAGCTCCTTCGCATCCGAACCGCTCAACAATTTTCATCCGCCAAAATTAGTTTCCAAGCTTTTGGGGAGACGTCATTTGGTCATCAAACCTGCTGGATCCTAACCCACTGGATTACTTCAAGTAGTTCATAATGAAGGAAAAAGTCTCGGCTACTCGCTACACTCTCCCGCTCAAAACGGCTTTGACATTCTTGTAATGCAGTTACGATGGAAACGTGTGAGAGCGTTGTTGAAAATTCTCGCAAACGATTCGTAAATGTATGAAGGTCAAAGTAGGCAGTTTTGAAGAGTTGATTTTGATTATTGTGTTATGGTTGTAATTGTAGATCTAACAAACGTAATTTTTCCTCTAATTCGATGAATTTATTTACTCATGCAGTATAACTTGCTATTAAAATATTTGAGGAAGTTGACAGGACTTTCTTTGCACTCTAGATATATATATATATATATGTATATATTATATATCCACTCATATAGATACATATGAATGCGTACATTTACGTATACATATATGTGTAAGAGGGCTTGTGGCTGTTAGAGGTGCCCAGCTAATCACATGCTCTATGGAACGATGATCGATGGATTCAATTCTTCTCTCAAGGCTGATCAAGCCTTCCATCTCTCCGGGTCGGTGCATTGCTGGGACTCGTCTAGAAAGACAGCAACACTGACTTGGTACATCGGTGAGCCAGTGCGAGTGGTTGTAAAGCCATATATGCATTCAGTCACCTCAAACGATGTCAGGTGAAGACAAATGCGTGGGACATGTCTCAGGGACTGATCAACACTGAGAACTCCATACTTCTTATGTCCATTTACTTTTGTTCATCACTGCCCGTCATAACATCGCTTTGCGGATCTCAACACTTTTCGCAAACACCTTGTTTCCTAGCTTCCATCATCTATAAAGGTTTCCTAGCTTTTCGGTTGAACGATCGGTTTCATCTTAAGAATTGTCTTCCCCATTCATAAATATTATCAAAGACTGATCCTATAAATTCTTCCCACAGTTCTGTGATAGTCATGTTGTAGCGCTCCCATTTGGGCTGAATGGTGTCGACTGTATGCAAGCAGTTATAATATCAATTTGTTCTTTGTACGTGGATGAGGTGATGTTATTAGTGTGAATTCCTTGTTATTTTAGTGTGAGGTCATTTCGTCACTGTATTGCGATACACGTCATCTCTGCCACTGCTCCATCCAATGAACAGATCACTTCCTACGTAGCCAAATACAACACTTCAAAACCGTTCAAGATTATGTAACATTTGCTTTTAATATCTCTTGATTAAATCATTACCCCGTGAAATCTCTATTACCATCTGTGGCCTACCAGATCTGCTCCGTGAGTCCTTCTCGCTCAAATGGTGTAAAAGGATCAACCTACTGTGTGCGACAGAGCCACGGCGCTGACTCTGCACCGCCACTGCGCGCGGTGAAGAGCAGTCCTTAGCGGAAAATGGTTAGTGATGCCGACCATCGGGAAGAAGGTTTCTGGTTTGGTCACCTCCCACGACGCTTCACGCAGTTTTCATGAAGCTGATTGATATTGAAGGCTATTCTACAAGTGTAATTAATATAGCAAAAAAACGCTTAATTGTCCAATATTTCACTACTTTTTGACACGAAATCTAAATCGATGGGCAACAACGGAATCAAGACTTAAGTGGCGCAAAACTGCTTCATCCACTTCTATACAATTTCCTTGCGAAAAGTTGTACACTGCTTGCAGTACGCTTTCGAATTGATTTTAACGACATTGTCGGAAAAAGAAAAAAATTGGACATGAGTTGTTACTTCATGGATCAGAATTTTTCTTCATAATAATTACGTCTATTACCTGCAATACTAACAGACACCAAAAGAGCTTCTGTTACGTGTTGTGAAGTCGGATCGAACCAGTAACCTTGTTCCATGGCAGAAATCACGACCCACTCGGCATAAGGGATTGGCCGCCCCCACGTACAGCGAGGCGGGCTAGCGCCGTAGCCCTATAGTATCCAGAAGATTAAGTCGGTGTGTGGAGCGTACCAATAATACGCTTCATAGCTACAAAGCAACCTCTCTTGGCGAGGTAGAATAAGCCTACTGCTGCCACAACGAATTGATAGAAATGCTTGAGTTTCTTTTCAAAAATTTCGTGGCTTGAGAGATGTCATCGCAGCAATAAACCTTTGTCTATACTTTTTAATCTGACATTTGAAAGCATCTTATCTGTGGTCAGGATATGACAGTAAAGATTTGAACAGCGACCTTCGTCACAATTTCGCACCTGATAAAAAGAGTGAACTTTGTCTTGAGTACTCAATAACAAAAACTCACGTATTTTTCAGATAATAGTCCTGTCAAGCGAATCACCTCATATTCTCATGGAAAACATTGTCGTATCGATGATCATGGCCGTTGTGAGCTTCATGCTTTTTTTTGTAAGCTGTAAGAGGCAAGCGACGTGAAAAAAAATCCGTTTAGTCCTTCGTGTCCCGTGTGTCAAACTTTGAACATCGGTCTGCTCTAAATCTTTGGGTAAAATTACTATGTGGTTGTGATGTTTATATTGACATCAGTTCAAGAGTTCTTAAGGCAACACTGGATTCTAAAGTTATTTAGACCTGTTGCTCCTTCAATCAAAATCCAATTGTTACGAATTTATCATTTACTTTTATGACCTGTCATCACATCTGCTGAAGAGATTCCAACTCTTCCTCCATTTCACTCGTTTTCCGCTTTCATCGTCCACAAGGTCTTTGATTAGTGAACACCCGGAAGGAGTGGCCGCGGATTTAAAGCCACTTCATCTTTCCCGAGTTTTACTCGTATCTCAGCACTCTTGTGGTTATATTTCTTACCGCACCCTAACTTTAAAATATAAATTCAGGTAGTGAACACATTTGAACATTGTAATTTCAATCATGACTTCATCCGAGCTATATTGAATGCTGATTTGTGCGTCCCAGATCACTATCGTTGTTGGGTGATTGCTGACTGGCAGCCACCGCATGAGCTAACACACGGCTGATAGAGAATTAGAACATTGATGGTGTAGAGATTATAATCATAAGGGAAGAGTAATCGCGCCTTTAAAGCATCTAATGCCCCAAGTTCTGCTGCTATGTTAGTACTCTCTTCCAATAATTGTTTGGCAGATGCCTATGAATTTCGATTTTTTTTTCTTTGTGCTGTAAAAAGCTAATCGACGAGACTCACTTCAAACGTTGACGGTAGTCCAGTTAAGCGTTCGCATGAATTGCGGGAAAGGTTTTGGGCACGGGGTTGAATAAACACTTTACATATCAATGAAGAGCATTGCTAACCACTCTGCTATAACCCCGAGAATTACAAAAGTTACTGATCAATATTTGTATTGGGAGTTTCAGGTAGGAGTGTTTGGATTGATCTCAAACGGCACCGCTATAATAACAGTGCGGTACAATTCGGCGCTTCATAGCTCATTCGGTCTGCTGTGTTTATCGCATAGCATTGCCAACACTGGTGTTCTACTCATATTTGTCTTCTGGATCACATCGACTATATTTCCGTCAGTGCTGAAAGTTTTTTATCCAAAAGTTTCACATTATTGATTGCCCTATGTGTAAACTAAGACTCTCTCTCAACTTGATTTCAGCAAAATTCAAGGCTGTTCCATGGATTTTTCCTTTCCAATGTTTCTGAATAAAACATCAAAATTTTGTAGTAGAAAATAAAAATGGCTGCAAAATGAATGCTTAAGGTAAGATAATCTTAGGCTCAAAAGAACACCCTTAAGGTTGCCTTTAAAAAACCAACCATTTTTATTTTTATTCGCTCAAAACATTCTTTCCTCATGGAAAGCCTCAAAACATCTGTACTTATCAAATGTTTACCAAAACCGTTTTTCGAGTAGGACAGCTTATAAATAACACAGGTAGAATTTGTTTTTGTAATTTGGATATCAAATTTCATGACATCGAGTACGAATTTCTATAGTGGAAGCCATCTTCGAAACAAAAATCAGAAAGCAGGATTTCCTCAATGAATCGGTAAATCAGTGATTCCTTGAGGTTAATCAAAGGTCGTTTGGAAATAGGTCTCGAAATTTTCTGCATAATAGTGGTAGATCCAATAAACGAATGCGGAAACACAGTGAAGTCATCAGCTTCCTCTAGATAAGACTACTTTTTTGGATTATGCATGTTACAATGAAGAAATATGCGACGTTGTTCCAAATACGAATAGAAAAACAAAATAGCACACAACGGTATAAAGCATCATCAGTTTCAGCAAAAACGTGATAGCTGGCAATTTGTCGGACAAACTATTCGGTATGGTGGGTATCATGCTGTGGAATGTATGCGTCTACTCTCACCTCGCCATCGCCTTCAACAGATTCATCGCCATCACGCAGCCTTTACGAGCTCCGTGATGCTAACCGTGAAGAACACGTCTATTGTCGTTCTATTTTGCTGGGCGCTCGCTTTCTTCCACATAATACCTTACTTTTGGAGTAAGCTCTGCATTATTAGCAGTTTATAGAACTAATAATAAGATAATTCTAATAAATTTCTAAAAATTAATTGATTCTATACTGATTTGTATGATGAAGTCTATTGATTTGAGACTGATTTCGCAGTTTCCTAAAAGAATGTTTTGAGTCTTTTCGAATTTTGGGATGTAAGTGCCTACGTAAGTTTCGGTGATCTCGCACGCCTCATCAGAGTCACACACCCCGCCATTTATCTCTGTTATAGTAGAAAATGGGGTACAAAAATAACAATAATAATAGGGAAAAGTAACGAAAATAACAGAGAAAATTAGCAAAAACATATACCCAGTGTTATAGAGTAATGTGAAAAACTTCAGCGCCAGCCGGTACTAGAACCCGCACCTCACCCTTTCCGGGAATGCGTGCTCTATCCGTCACACTACTGACGCTCATCTTTCACATCGCTCTTTCTACGCTAAAGCGCACCAAGATCTGGCAGCGTGACTGGGTTCAATATCGAGAGCGACTACCCCGGCCAGGTCGTTAACGGCTGGCGGCTGACAGATTGGTGCGCTTTAGCGTAGAAAGAGCGATGTGCAAATTGGGCGTCAGTAGTGTAACGGATAGAGCACGCATTCCCGGAAAAAGTGAGGTGGGCGTTCTAGTCCCGCCTGGCGCCAAAGTTTTGCACATCACTCTAAAACACTGGGTATATATCTATAATATCATACCACCGCAAAAAAGCGGTCAAATAAAAACAATTTCATTCAATCTGTAGTAAAAAGCAATCGATTGAAAGGCAGTGTTTATATGCTTGATAACAGCCACAACTCATCACGGGAAAATGGTCAAGGGAACATTTCGCGTTGTCTGGACCGAGCATATTCTTCCATTCCTCTATTACCGCTACACGTGACTGGTAGGGAATGTGGCTCTGATGAGGGGGGCGAGGTCGCCCAAACGTACGTAAGCCACTAGCATGGCAGACCTCGGTAAGGCTTAGAAAAATCTTGCAGAATATATCCAAGTTTTATGAAGAGGTTGTAGAAGCAGTCGACTGGAAGACGATTTCGCAATGGTTTATTAGATAACTATAACTGTCCATAGTAGATCAAAAACGGTTTGAATTCAAACGCAAATTTTGTGACATCTCATGCTCATAGTCTGACGGTCTTCGTTCAGCCAGTACATGTTTCATCTTTTTCGACACAACGACATGGATGCTGACGTTCTCAAGCACCCCGTGTGGATATTTCATTTCTGTGGTCACCGATTTCTATACTTGATGGTCGTTTTTATCACGATCCTTCTGCTCGATTGCACCACATTAATCTGCCTGAAAAAGAAAGACACGGTTAGCGAAAAGTCATTTAATCACGACGACCTCTTCTAACTTTGCTCGGTGTAAACAACCCTGCAGTGTGGCATAAAAGAAAGCCAATTACTCAATGTATATCGAAAGGTCTGACATTAAGAAGACAATGTGAGTATAATATTGACGTAGACTATTCAACTACGTTGACTGCGTGCTCAAATAATACCAAAAATTACATAAAGATGAAACTCTCTCTTATTTAACCGCTTCTAGAGGTGGTGCGAACATTTCAGATATACCCTTTGATGTAGAGTGATGTGCAAAACTTTCGCGTCAGGCGGGGACTCGAATCCACAACTCACTTTATCCGGGTGAGAAAGTTTTGCACATTACTCTACATCAAAGGGCGCATAAAGGTAGTTTTTTTCGTCCAATTAGTTTTCGCTATATTTCATGGCAAGTCGTTTTGAATGTCACATTAATGTGGAATGCACCAAAGGTTTTCTATCCCAGAATAAGGTCATATCATCGGAAAAGAAATCAATATCCTCAGCTTTTTTTACAGCTCTGACATTCTCAGAACTCTGCGTAAAGATATTTTTTCTGCAAAACATGGCATCTCAATGAAACTGCTCTCAGATCTGATCAATCTTTTGTAAATCATGCGAAGTCAAGCATCAGGTAGTAACACCTTAAGCAGCTTTAGAAAATGCTCATAAAACATCCACAACTCCATAAACATTTGGTAGCACAGTTGATATTGATTTGAGGCCAAGTTTTGTGCGAATAGTTACAATAGTTGCAAGACTTTTTCTAGAAAATCCCATATAACAAGGATGCTGAGTTATGCAAAATAGTCTAAGTGGGCTCCGAACTCGCATTTGTGATTTCCGAATGCTCAGCACTATCCAATAACCCAAGCGCAAACGATGATCGATGGTGGACTCCACCATAATAGATAACAGGCAGTGAAGAGGAAGTTAAAAACATTGTTATCATAACATCCATGTAAGATCGAGTTGACGTATTAGTGTGTAATGTCCGTTTTTCAAAAAGCTAGTGTTTATTGTAAAATTTCGCACAAAGTCTTTCATCTTTGGGCACAGTGTATATGATCAAGAACGTTACACTTAAACGGTTTTTATGACGGTTTGATGGAAAGCTGGTAGACTAGGTGTTGGTCATTGATAAAAACAGTGGCTCTGTTAAGACATTTCGTACAAATTGTGCATCAGTTTTAATTGTAGGGAATACAGTCTCAGAATCATAGTTGTATCCACCAAGATATTGCTCAACGGAAAACGCGAATGGAGAATCGCTTCTTCAAGCAGGTAAAACTATTAACAATCCACCTAAATGAGATGAATGCTCTACAAAACAGAGATCAGAAGTTATTGAAACATTTATTTGATATTTGTTTCAGGCACTGTGTGAAAATGCGCTATTTATGTTACAACATATTAGCTTTCATTGCATTGTTCCTCTTCTTGAAAATCGTTGGGCTCTATTCTTCACTGGTACAGTTCTATGCGAACTCTTTCATTCTTTGGATGGGTAAGCGCGATACTAATATTATCCACAGCTTGGCGTTTAAGAATATATAGCTAGCTGATTGTGTTCATTTGAAAGAAGAACGACCACAATATCTTATTGCAAAAAAAAAAAGAATGAAAGGAGTATATGGAACGCCCATAAATCTTCGTTAACTGCTCAGCGACTCATTAATTTGGCGTTGAACTGCCTTTCTGCCCTTCAATCACTTGCTGCTTCCAGCGGGCGGTCCTCATATAGTAAGGTTACGTCTAAACGGTTTCCCAAAATTTCATTTATTACAGTTTTATTCAGGCTTTTCAATTAAAAATGATGTTTTTGTCAAAGGACTGAGATGTGTTAAAGCTTGATCCAAAGGGGGGGGGGGGGGGGTATAAAATAGCACGCGCACCGCAGGTTAATTAACTGAGAATCAAAATAGATCAGCGCCAGTTACTCTTGGTTATGCTTTACGAATAAGATCGAGACCAGTGTGAAGAAGACTGCCGAGAATATAATAGCTATGTTTAAGCTAGACATTACTACTGACTGCGAGTGAATTGATCCATTTGCATTGTTTGTGATGACTTGAGATTTCGGAAGTGCAAGTTGGTGCTGAGCGCACGTGGCGCAGTGTTCAGAGGTACCCTGCGTCGCACACGAGGTGGTTGGTACAATTTTGCGCTCATGGCTCACCAAGACGTCCATAGGACAAGCACCACTGACTTGGTTCAGTGAGAGGC
>JAHQIW010000446.1:0-98621 GCA_019055375.1 Parelaphostrongylus tenuis
ATTACACACTTAAATGGCGCATCCACAAACGGTCAAGCACAAAAAAAAATAAATTTTTTTTAATTTTAAAAAAAAAAAAGGGTGAATAGTAAAAAAACAAATAGGCACACATAGAAAAATCAAAAACAAATATTTTACCCACTTTTTTGAGAGAGTCAGAGGAACCTCAATTAACTCTAAAAACACCCATCGCAAAGGGGCAGGGGGTCGTCTTTCAGCAAAACTTTCGGGGGTTGATGGTGGTGTTGAATACCAATTCCAAGTGTATGATGTGTGTCGCAGTAAAAGCTCTGCGGGGGGGGGGTGAACAAGCAGCAAAGGTCGCTAAGGCGGGGGCAAAAACTCCAAAACTGAACAGGCCGACAGGTACGTGGGCGGGGGAGCACGAGGATTGCTCAGCTCAAACGAATCCCCATAGTCATGCAATCAGAGAGCGTCAACGTTCTCGTCGAGTGGGGGGGGTTTGTAAAAGCTATAGGGAAATGGGGGAACCCAAAAATGAACAAAAAAAACACAAGAGATAGACACCAATCAGAAACAATACAATACGGCTCACATTGGTGTGGAAACCGAGGGAGCGCGTTAGTCAAGGTAGAAAGGACGAGTGTGGAAGTTCAGCATCATAAAAAACTGGAATTTTGAGATAGACTAACTCACTCCAGATGTACGGAAATTGTTAAATGTGTGCGTGGTATTAGCCAGTAACTTCAAAAAGTTGGGAAAAAAACACAACTCTAGCGTTCCAATGCCAGATGGAAATTGAAAAGTGCCAATTGGACACAAACGAGTGGAGGCGCTAAACTGAGCGATGGATGTTGTGGTGTGGGCGAGTGCTCCAAGAGCTGCGGCTAATAGGTTCAAGAAGGAGAGTGAAAAGGAACGCTAAAGAAACCGCGCTCACATCTGGGCACGTAAGGACATAATCCCCGGAATCAGGCCACCGATGCCTAGACAAAGTCCAAAGGTGGATTGGGGGAGGTGTGGGGGCGGGGAAGGGCAATGCCCTAAATAAGTCTAGCAATCTTCTTTCACACCAAGTGGTGTGTGTGGTGTCGGGTAGGGGAACGAACTCAGGCGGAGGGGGGGGAGCGTCTGGACGACATAATGTGTGATGGGGTTGGAGTGAACTCAATGGTGCGTTGTGAGCCTTTCAACTGGGGGACAGAGTCAGGAGAGGTGTAACGACGAGGCTAGCCGGCAAGAAGAGTCAACAAAAAAAGAAAACCCCCAAACCAATCCAAAAAACTTTTGTTGGGGAGTGGCCAAATCAAAGAAGTGAAAAAAGAGGCACAAAAAATATTTGAAACAATCAAACCCCATGCGGGGATTCAGTTTTTTTGGATTTTTTCTTTCAATTTTTTTTTTTTTTTTTTTTTTTTAGTTGTTTTTTTTATTTTTTTTTTGTTTTTCAAGGACAAGAGGTTGTTTGATTTTAGTTTTTAGGGGGTTTGTGGTTTGAGTTTTTGGTGTTTTGTTGGTAGGTTTTTGTTCAGATGTGGTTTGTTTTTGTTGTGGGGGTGGGGTGGGGGGTGTTGTTTTGATTTGGTGGGGTGGGGGGTTTGGGGTTGGGATTTGTTTTTTTTTGTGGGTTGTGGGGGGCGCGGTTTTTTTTTTGGTGTTTTTTGTTTCTTTTTTTTTTTATTTTTTGTTTCGTTTATTCGTTTTGTTTCTTTTTTTTTTTTTTTTTTGTTATTTTTTTGTTTTTTTTTTTTTTTTTTTTTTTATTTTTTTGTATTGTTTTTTTTTTTTTTTTTTTTTTTTTTTGTGTTTTTTTTTTTTGTTTTTTTATTTTTTTTATATATTTTTGTTTTTCTTTTTGTTTTTTTGTTTTTGTGGTTTTTTTCTTTTTTTGGTTTTTTTTTTTGTTTTTTTTTTTTTTGTTGTTTTTTTTGTCTTTTTTTTTTTTTTTTTTTTTTTTTTTTTTTTTTTTTTTTTTTTTTTGTTTTTTTTTTTTGTTTAGTTTGTGGTTTTTTGTATTTTTTTTTTTTTTTTTTTTTTTTTTTTTTGTTTTTTTTTTTTTTGTATTTTTTTTTTTGTTGTTTTTTTTTTTTTTTTTTTTTTTTTTTTTTTTTTTTTTTTTTTTTTTTTTTTTTTTTTTTTTTTTTTTTTTTTTTTTTTTTTTTTTTTTTTTTTTTTTTTTTTTTTTTTTGTTTTTTTTTTTTTTTTTTTTTTTTTTTTTTTTTTTTTTTTTTTTTTTTTTTTTTTTTTTTTTTTTTTTTTTTTTTTTTTTTTTTTTTTTTTTTTTTTTTGTTTTTTTTTTTTTTTTTTTTTTTTTTTTTTTTTTTTTTTTTTTTTTTTTTGTTTTTTTTTTTTTTTTTTTTTTTTGTTTTTTTTTTTTTTTTTTTTTTTTTTTGTTTTTTTTTTTTTTTTTTTTTTTTTTTTTTTTTTTTTTTTGTTTTTTTTTTTTTTTTTTTTTTTTTTTTTTTTTTTTTTTTTTTTTTTTTTTTTTTTTTTTTTTTTTTTTTTTTTTTTTTTTTTTGTTTTTTTTTTTTTTTTTTTTTTTTTTTTTTTTTTTTTTTTTTTTTTTTTTTTTTTTTTTTTTTTTTTTTTTTTTTTTTTTTTTTGTTTTTTTTTTTTTTTTTTTTTTTTTTTTTTTTTCTTTTTTTTTTTTTTTTTTTTTTTTTTTTTTTTTTTTTTTTTTTTTTTGTTTTTTTTTTTTTTTTTTTTTTTTTTTTTTTTTTTTTTTTTTTTGTTTTTTTTTTTTTTTTTTTTTTTTTTTTTTTTTTTTTTTTTTTTTTTTTTTTTTTTTTTTTTTTTTTTTTTTTTTTTTTTTTTTTGTTTTTTTTTTTTTTTTTTTTTTTTGTTTTTTTTTTTTTTTTTTTTTTTTTTTTTTTTTTTTTTTTTTTTTTTTTTTTTTTTTTTTTTTTTTTTTTTTTTTTTTTTTTTTTTTTTTTTTTTTTTTTTTTTTTGTTTTTTTTTTTTTTTTTTTTTTTTTTTTTTTTTTTTTTTTTTTTTTTTTTTTTTTTTTTTTTTTTTTTTTTTTTTTTTTTTTTTTTTTTTTTTGTTTTTTTTTTTTTTTTTTTTTTTTTATTTTTCATGGTTTTTTTTTCTTCTCTCTCTTCTCCCTCTTTCTCCTTACTTTTCTCTCTCTTCCTCCCCCTTTCCTCTCTCCCCCCTCTTTCCCTCTTCCCCCCCCTCCTCTCTTCTCCCTCTTTTTCTTCTCCTTCTCCCTCCCTCTTTCCCTTTCTCCTACTCCCTCCCCTCTCCATCTCCTTCTCTCCTTTCTTTTCTCTTCCTCTTTCCTCCCCCCTCATCTACCCCTCCCCCCGTTCTCTAATTCCTGTTACTTTTTGTTCCTTCCCTTCTTTCCCTTATCCACTTCTCCTTCGCATTTCCCACTTTCTCTACTCCATTCTCGCGTCTCTTTTTACGTTTACATTATCACTCATAAGTTCACCCATATTCTTTTTGAGTTTTATATCAACGCTTTCCCCACCACTTATGGCCATACATCCCACCTCTTTAATATTTACGATAGAGTAGTGTTTGCAATTGTTTCCCCTCTTGCAAATTGCTCCTTCCCCACTCCTACCACGTCATATGAACATTGAAACGGGACGATATGGGAGCAGAAATCGGCGGTCGACAATCAAATCACGTTCGACCAGTGGACGTCCAGACTCTGAGAGGCCGGTGCCGCCGAAACGTCAGCCAGCTATCCGTACAGCGATCTACTTTCATAATCAGCAACGACAACACCAACGTTGTCCTATCAACTCTGCGCCAGCTAAACAATTAAGTTTCCTTACCTAAATCAATAATTAAGTTTGATGCAGAGGTCAATAGAGAGTCGATCTCTCCAACTAAATCGTCGCTTCGCTGATGATATCACCCTTATAACACCAAGCATCAGCCACGCGCGGAACGAATGTTAACTACTTTGGACAACGCCCTGTGGAAAGATTGGTCTCGACTGGATTCAACGAAAGCGATGTTTATGAGGAACAGATGGGTTTTGAACGCCACATTCACGCTCAACGAAACGAACATCTCCGAAAGCTTCATTTACGTTCATCTAGGTCGTGAAATCAACATAGTGAACGACCTAGCTTCAGAGTTGAGCAGGAGGAACCGAACGGCTTGGGGTGCGTTCAAGAGCATAGAGGACGTAGTGAAGAAAACGAAGAACAGCCGACTCCGTGCGCACTTTCTCGACTCAACATTTATCCCTACCCTAAATTATGCGGCGAAAACCTGGTCGCTACTCAAGCGGGATGAAAGATCACTTGGCGTTATCAACGCGCAGTCGAAAGGTCGATGCTAGGAGTTTCCCATATCTAGCAAATGAGAGAAGGATCCGAAATTCTGACGTACGTCATCGATCAAAGTTAAAGATGCCGCTGTAGAGGCCAGGGTATCGCAAATAAGGTGGGCTGGACACGTGATGTGCTTCAACGACAGCCGATGGAGGAGAGCCGTCACCGACTGGATTCCTAGGGATGCCACGCCCTCCAAAGGAAGATCACCGACTCAATGGGCTGATTTCTTCACGAAAGGCTTAGAAGAAAGACATGATGCTCAGCGAATTCCCAGAGCGAGGAGACTCACTGGGCCGCTCTCACACGCATTAGGGAAACATAGAAATTCTGCTAGTACCCGCCCGAGTCACTTGACGATCAACGAGGCGACAGTGATACAAGTGATCGATCATCGCATCTTCTATGGGGTATTGTAACACTTCATGTAATCGTTCCGTTTTCGCAGAAACATTATTCACGGGTCTTCGAGCTTTTTGCATTCGTAGTGGACTGCTGCTTATTACTTTTACTCAGTCACGAATGTTACTGAATCGTGGTCGAGACACTTCTCCTTGGAGCGCTGATATAGCCGTGCTAGAGCTTTTTCAGTTAGTTTGAAAAAAAGTGAACTTTTTCGGATATGATTGGTATCGCTTCCCATTCACGGCGAATCGGAAGGCTTGATAAGCGCCGTAATGAGTTAAACCAGGACCATGTTTATGATGCAGCGAATTGCCGCATCACTTCCACTGTGCAACTCGACTTTACTGCGAAGATATCAAGTTATTTTAGTAAGCCACATCATTGTCCAAATGATTTCGCTGTTAATACCGCCATTGTCGATGTTTGTTTCCAGAGTCAACTATTTCTTGAGAAACACACAGCTTACTACTGTTGTGAATAATTTTCGACTCACCTGTGATATTATCAGTAAATTAATCGTCTTATGCTGTTCACGACATCTCCAGTGTTTTATTGTGATTATAACAATGGAAACATAAAGCGGTGCTGTTAATGCAGTGACTAGAAGAAAAAACCAATGATACATTGTTAATCCCATTGTTCAGTAGATAGCTTGCATCACTAAAATTTCTAGCGTAAGCAGAATAGAAAATATCTACTGGCACATGAACGATTTTTTAGCGAAAATTTCTAGAGAAATAGGAAGATTGAAGAACGAAAATATTGTGATGACAAATATAATTCATAATAGGTGAAAAGCTCGATGAACAGAAACGACTTCTTCTTTCTACCAATCATCGATTCTGCGGTTCTACAACGGTTGAAAAAGAGCTGATTAGCAGTTGTAGAAGAAAACCCTAATCAAGACTCTCCCCGTCAACTTCAGATTGTCCAGTAACTGAGAGAATAGGCGTGGTTAGTGGGAAAGGTGTTTTACCAACGGTGAAGACTTCGCTACGCTCCACCCACATACTCGATGCAGTCTTTATAATGACGCCATGCATTTTGATACTTATGTGTTAGATGACGACAAATTTGTAAACCGATCTCATTCACTGCACAGAAACTTTTCACAGGAGTTTCAGTGATTATATGAAAGCTCGAATCTCTGTGGCTAGAGTCCTACATTGTTGTTTTTCGAAACACCCTTTCATACCGCTGTAAAGTCTAAAATAAAATTGTGTTACACAAGATCACGTGCTTTTTTTCTCTATCGTTTATATTTCGCAGGAAAAAACTCTTTTGTGGGAGTGCTAGTACTCATTCGATAACATAAGTTTCGAGAAACTTAAAAACATGTTTACTTTTTGGAAAAGCGCTTTTGATAGTGTTGTGAGAGGAAAAGATTTGTGTTTTGAACCTTGCCGGACAGAGCTCTTTCTTTAGACTAATAGTAATCAGCCATGTCGTAAGTTCCAATAAATACAGCGTTGTCCTTATTTCCTGGAAATACCGTTCAGCAGGAAAAATCGATCGAGTTGCACATTTTTAGCGACCTTGTTTACCGACTAATCACATAACAAGAAGGGAGTGGGGCAGGAGCAGGACCGGGCGATCGATCTTCAAAATATCGCCATTCGATTGATGATTTCTTTATCGCATCAACAGAAACGCGGATAAAAGCGTATGATTCTGATGCTACACAAGATCTCTACGCGCTCATATGCTTTTCGTGCTTCCAGCGACTTATAAGCGTGGTAAAATGAAGGCGAAAGGCGAATGTGAAACACAATTCTATTCTGGACCATACAGCGTCATAAAAAGGTGTTTTGGAAAGCCGGCAACGTGGTGCTATAGCCAAAGACTTAAGCTTTAGAACGATTATTAGTACTCCTACGACAAATTCTAGTCCATATGAGATCGGTTTACAAATTTGTCGCCATCTAACATAAAGTTTCGAATTTTTTAAAAATTTTTGTCTGATAATAATATAACATGCTTTGAGCTGTTAGTTATGCCTAAGTGCTAGACAGACGCCAGTTCCGTCCTCCAAAACTCTTCAGTAGCACAGTCTCTCGGTGTCTGTAGGACTGTGCTACTGAAGAATTCTGGAGGACGAAACAGGCGCCTATTTACCACTTAGACCTAACAAACGGCTCGAAACATTTTATATCATTATCAGAATATCACTGTTTTTGAGCGAGGTCTAAAAAAAAGCGGTTGAATGCAAGGTGAATTTTTGTACTGAACGAACCTACGTCATTGAGCTTTTTTGAAAACTAACCCACTGGAACAAGTAGTCTATGGCGTTGGCGTTAATATGTGCTGTTATTTCTGCTTAGTTCTTCTCATATTTGCTTGTTATCCGCTAAGATTTCAATTTTTCAGTGCTTCCAAATTCGCAGTTCAGTTTTATTGGGGTATTCTAGTGTAATGAAGACTTACCGTTAAGTTCTCAGCATTTTTAGTGGCTACAAATATTAGCTCTGTGAATACTGGTCATGTCAGGAAAAGAACATAAGCTGAAGATATCTTGAATAGAAATGTTATGAAGTACAAAGAAGAAAGTGACGGAGAAAAGCCAGATGTCTGATGTAATATCGTTTTTGTACTAATTTTACGATCTATAGCTGCAGCTAGCCCTCCTGTAAATAGCGCATGTGGCGCACTGGTTAGAGGTGCTCTGCGTTGTACATGAAATCAATGGCCCGATCTCACACTCATGGCTCACCGAGCCATCCATCCCTCGGTAGATTGGCACCAGAATGGTCTCAGACTTGTTTGAGAAGATAAGCATCAATGACTCGGTATAACGTGAGGCCACCGCGAGTCATTGTAAAGGACAAATATGCATATATTTCATCCCAAGCGAAACAAGGAATTGAAGACGAATGCACGGCGCATCTCTCAGCGATTGATCACCGCCGGGAGCTCTATCTTTACATAGCTGTAGCTGAAAGAATACTGTGGCAAGAAAATACCTTAATTACTGCAATTGACTGGAAAATGCGCTAATCTCCATTAGCCAAGAAAAAAATTCAGTGCCCTACAAAGAACGACCAAGGCGAGAACGAACTGATACTCTCATTGGAAATCCAGATTGAGTCGGCCTATCTTTAAAATTCAGTTGTCTGGAGAGTATATCTGTTACTGTGCTTGTATACCTTTCTGTGGTCCAATAAGAGTCACTTACTTGTTAGAAAAGTGAGTCGTATGAAGAGTGCACTTTTTCTGAAAGATAAAAGGATGTAGTTGTTAACGTTGACCAGTTTTCTGAGATATGTGCCATGCGTTCGTTTTCAATTTTTTAGCCTTGTTTGAGGTGATTTAATGCATAGCTGACCTTCATAATCACTCATTGTGGCTTGCTAATGTATCAAGTCAGTGCTGCTATCCCTCCAGTAGCTTGGTGGGGATTTGAGCTCGGGACCGAAATGTCGACTGCGTGTGCGACGCAGAGCACTTGATCACTGCGACAAACGCTCTCATCACAGCTATATTAAGGTAGACGATATATCCATTGCGTCATTTACATCTTTGACTATAACAAACTTTTGATCCAATACATTCTCGTGAAAATGAGGGAATTCTGTGAGTCATACCTGATTTACACCATTCTATGCTGGTGTAATCTACAACAAGTCGACCCCCATATATATTTATCATACTACTATTGATATTCATCTAAGAGTAATCAGTGGTAGGCAACTAACTGTTGCTGGCAACACAACTTAGTATCTCTAACAGTATCTACCACCTCATTTTCACTTTCGCAAGACAGTGCAACCCGTTGCGCGTATAGCCCATCAAACCATTGAAGAAGATGCTCTTTTATCAGCACGGATATCTATTTCAATAATTGAGGGAGAACTCTGCGTTAGCACCTTATCTCTTCTCAAGCATGAAGAGAAAATTAGAAAGTCGACAAAAATTGACAAATGGACGTCGAGTGGACTAAATGCTCATTCACCACAATAAAACGCTTCTAAAAAATGAAACTAGCTGTAGTACGTAACTCTAACCTTTTAACCATATTAGTCATTCCTATCGTCTAAGAACCACAAGCTCCAAGATCTTGACAATTCTCTCAGATACCTTTCAAAACCGACCCAAAGCTGAAGATATCTTCACGTCGACATCCTCTTTAGACGTCCAGAGCTCTATACTACTGGAGCAGATAAACTTGTTACTAGCTCAAAAAAAAAGTGAGAAATGTAATGGATTTTATTTCGGTCAGTAAATTCTATTTCAAGTCAAGATACTTCAAATGCGCTCGAAGTGAAGAAATGAGATGCAGCAGTATCATGAATTGTAGGGTTATGAAGAGGACATCACTAACGCCGGGCAACACTTCGTCTATTATGAAGCCAGAATCATCATCATTCGATCATTGCACGTGCTTTTTCGACTACTGCTTGAGAATTACGTTTTTTTATGAATGACGTCTGATTGAGACATTTCTCCTCTCAATCTCGAAGCAACCTCAACTGTGACCTTTAGTAGGGCGTTCGTTGATGCTTGCAAGAAAGTTTTGGGTGAGTGTGGGGTCGAAGCAGCACTTCTTGATGTTCTGCATCACCAACCACTCAGCTACAGCTCTCCCTCCCTCAGCCATGGAACATATAAGCCTATGACAACATCGTTACCGGCCTCATATTGATAATGCTGTGCTATGATTATATAGCACTACGCAAGTGAAGGAAAAAAAGCGGATTCCGAGTGCAGTGACAATTGAAGTTTGTAAATGTCCACGTACGACGAGTTGGAAAAAAGGTTGAAGGGACCTGATACACTAACATATTAGCGACAACCGGTAGACATGAGCGATCATTCACGTGATGTTTTACCTATAAAAAGAGCACCAACCGTTCAAGACGGGCAGACATGTTTTCGCTTGAACATTGCATGACAACGGTATATCAGCAACACTCATAAAGGAAAGAGTCTTAACGAGTTTTGTTGCTTCATCTGAGTGGTGCTCCATTTCTCTATATTCTCCTGATTTTAAGAAAACTCTGCTTTTTTTCGCTCTCTTGCTGACTTTTTTTGTCGCTCGGTTAGTGCCAGAACATGCGTGAACGGTAGGATTCACAGCACACATACCAAAATTCATCAGATGTCCGGATTTAGCCACTGTAATCGTATTGAGTTAGTAGTGGGCACATAAGATTTTTTAAATAGATTGAACTGGTTCTACTTTCCTATGCACGAGTTGACCTAATTTATGTGGCATTCATGAAATGCTACCAAACTGGAAAAAAAACCAATGTCCTTTGCATAATGGTGTAGGGGTTGCTCGAGGTAAAAAAGCTTACGGAGCAATTATGGTACGTGACAGGTGCTTAGTAGCATTTATTTGAAGCATTTGGTGATTAGAAGCCTTACAGCCAATAGACTGGCCAGATTTTCAATTCAAAATTACATCGATTTCCATGTGCTTTTTCACTTTTCATTCCATAAAACTCAGTTCTTTTTTCCATGTGCGGACACCTGAATGAAATTATGTTTTTATTCTTTTCACAATGGGTGACGCCTCGGTGATTTCACCTGCTCAGAGTCTGAAAAACTCTAGAAATTACTTATTGACATATCACGTAAGTATAAGAGGCTCTGCCTCATATGATTCAACTTGGATAAGCTTCAAACCCTTTTCGAACGGGAACGGTCATAAGCGCTTTGAACAGTCAGTTCATTCCCAGCAAGCGGGAAGGCTGAATAAATGGTTCTCAAACAACATTTCGCCATTCGATAACTGTATTAACATCGACATAGGGAAAAGAGCTTGTCAAAGCAGTACCATCTCAACAGTGTTTGTAGTAGCCATCGAGGGCTCGTGCCAAGATTGGAGTAAGGCAAAACGGCAGTGAAAATTTGTGGTCAGCTGATACAGTATTTCTGCATTGTAGATGGTATTGTTTATAAAACGCCCACGCATCAGTTATGCGCTCTGCTTTTTCGCCGATTTTGATAATTCTTAGGGAAGACTGGATTTAATCAAATCACACAAAAATGAAAACGAAATTATTTCCATAGTTCTATGGAGAGCGAAGTGATATAGATAAATAGAACGAATATGTTATGCTTCTCTGGGTAGAGTCAAGATATTGAGCAGTGTAATGAGTAAAAGGAGAGTGCTGTTCAAAAAGCTTTCAAGAGCTCAAGGATGGAGTGAAGAAACTAAGGACGTGGACGGTATACCCGCATTTGGACTCTACAGTTCTTCTCACCGTAAGGTAGATGTCAGAAATCACTACACAAAAAGAATGAATAATTGCTAGGTGAGATCGAACTAGAAGTCGAGAAGTTGATGCTGACAGGTGCTTCGCATCACGTTAAGACCAATAACTACTTCGTTCTTGGCCCACAATGAAAGATTGCAAATCTTTCTTGTAAAATTTGATTATGATACATAACAGAATGCATGAAAAAACGGACCTTCCAGGCAGGTGACCATGCTTGAATAGACTTTATGTATTACTTGACTCACCAGTAATGTGGAAGTCTTTAGAGAAATTGCGCAACCTTTCTTTACAATTCATCAATGTTGATACTTTTACTTAGACTATTTAACTATTACTATTACTACTACTTACTCTTGTTACTACTATCAGCTTTACAACAATATACAAAGGACTGACTTCTCTTGCATGAAACTTCTTTGTATGGGTGGTGGAGGATATCTATCGAAAGCATATGGTGGGCAAAAAAATTCTTTGGTGTAGTAACAGAGTTGCAAGAGCACCTGCTTGTCACGCTGAAGTCATTTAAACAAGTGGGAATTGAACGGGTTGTGGGGATTCGTCTTGACAGCATTCAACTAAAAAACTTACGTGGAGCGCATTAATCTAGTGCACATGGAGAGTGCAAACTTACATAGATTACCAATGTTTAATGTTTTAAGTTATAATAAAGTAAGGAGCGCATTACGCAGTGGTTAGAGATGCTCTGCGTCGTAAACAAGGTTGATGGTTCGATTTCGCGCTTATGACTCACCAAGCCAATCAGTGAATACTGATGTAACGACAGAACAAAGCTTGTTCTATCATTCAGTTCACGCCAGAACTCCTGAATTTCAATGATTACCTAAAAACTATTAGGAAGGTTTTCGATAAACGACACCTAATGCAATGCGAGAGACTTTTATGACAAACTATCTACTTTTTTGTAATTTCCGCTTACTGTCTGAAAGATTTATGTTGCAGCAGCTGATTTTACAAATTCAAAGTGAATACGTAGTCATTTGCATACTATTCTTCTTCATTAGTGCATGAAAGCATATTGTTGGCGACAATCTAATGAAACATAAACAATACAGGAATATGACTGAATATGATTATATAAATTATAGTTTAAAAATATTCTAATAACGGTTAGAGATACATCCTCCTTATAATGCTGTGGTTTTCCCTTCAAAATATTCTTAGGTTATACGAATCAGTGATGTAGCTTCTACAGAAAATGGCCTTGCAGAGTCTTTTCAGTGATATTCGGTGATATTCCATGTTTTCCTAGCGACAAAACCTTCTTAAGTGACTATAGAATTAGAATTTGGTTATAACATCACCACTTTCCCGTTGTAGCGCGCATCAACAGCGGCTATTCGTAACCGTCCCCACTGCTCGCCAGCAGAGAATAACCGCTATCGCGAAGGTTTTTTTTTCATCAAAGCTAAAAGAGATGATACAGAAGATCATTCTCGTGAATTACGCGATCAACTTCTAACGAAGAATTATAGCGATACAGCCCTTTCTTGCTTTGGCTGTTAAACAGCTTGTTGGACAAGATTTTTTCGTAAACTCTCAGCAAATCTACACTAATACCCAGGTTGAGGCTAAAAGTAATCACAGCACCGTCTTGATTCAAAGAAGTTCGTATCATTGCCATAACACGTTTTTTTATCACAGAAGTGCGACCATTCCGGAATTGGTGCCACTGTTGAATGGGGTTGTGAGTGCAACTGCTGAAATCGTTCCTTAATGAGGTGGAAGGTGTGCTCTCCATTATGGTTGATTGTTAAGAACATTGATCAACGCCAAGACCTTTATCCTTTATCCTTTGTTGAAAACATTCTACCTACGCACCGATGACGTAGTGTAAGCATAGAACCAATGAAAAACCTGAAAGAAAATACTACAAAATCTCGCTCTAAAAAGTTTCAAAGGCAGTTTTACTGCCCATTTTGATTACCCTAAGACGAGATTGTCATGTCAACCAATTGTTCATAATTGTTATAGAGGTCTCTTTTCTCAGTTCAAGGTATATCATAAACTCCACAAGTTAGTGTTTGATCAACACCATGTTTATTTACAGCACATGTCTATGCATACTTCGCCGCGCCCATAACTTCCTTCATTTGGATCATTGTTTACACAGATCACCAACGAAACTGCTTTGTGCCTGTAAGTTTGGTTGCTACTTTGAAATGGTCTTAGCCGTTGAATGTTGGTCAAGTTGAATCCTCATGGAATTTATGCCATAGCCTTGATAGATTGGTCCATATTTTCGCCACAACCAGTGGCTGACCCTCTAATGTCAGAGGAAGATACTTCCAACCAATTCTAGTAACAATTCTTCAACGGCGGAGGAATGAAAGGGCATTAAGGGCATGACTGACTTTATGCATGGTTGAATCATTATGCTGATACTGTAGTGGGCAGAACTTCCAACTCCGCGTTTTTCGTGTCCGATCGGCAACGTATAGACCTGAAAAAGCTCTTAATCGGATAATGAACACTCCTAGTAATAAAGCTCTGAGAATTGCACTCTCACGCTTGTAAATAGATTACGTTGCATTCATATGAAAATTCAATCTTGAAGGGAACTAAGCGCTTATTGCTCAGCAATGAAAAAGTATATAAAAGTGCTTGATTCGTGAATTAGATAGGGACAGAATTGTACTATCCAATTCTGCTTATACATAGAGCTATATCGTCATAGTAATGCGATTTATCACTTTTCTGGCTCGATTTGTATTCGGCGTTCTACGAATCGCTTACGAAAATCATTATTGTTCATCGAGTTCGTTGCAAAAAATCTGTAAAGCAGATTTCAAGATCATCAGATCATTTGACGTCTTGTTATAGCTAGAGGCTGAAAAGACCTGTAAGAGACCACAGATATTGTTACATTTGAATGTTGGGAAATTTTTACGCTTTTTCTTTTTGAAGTGTCAAAGTGCTGTTGCATTCCACTTCTTAGCTCATTCATCGTCATCATTTTAGATAGGAATAAAATTACAAAATATTATAGTAGGAGAACAATGAAGGACGATTTTGCTTGTTTTCGTTTGATGTTAGTTGAAATAAAAGAATAGATTATTATAAAAATTATTAGGGCTTATCCAACTTCAGACAATTCTTCATTTCCCTCATGGGAATGGCGCTTTCTTCATACTTCTTCTGTATGTCCATCAAGTTGCACGAATACGTGCTCTCATGCGGCGGCAAACTTTTCTTCTCCTTTCTTTCTAGTAATAACTCAAAAAGTTAAGATAGGATGATCAGCATGAAGTTCAAGGACTGCTACCACAAATACTAAGGCAATAAGGCTGTTTTTCCAGCTTGGAATTGCTCTGTTTGCTTGGCCGGTGTCTGTGTTTAGCTATTCATTTTATGATGGTCATATGCTAGCTTGGATTCGATGATTTTTAAACCATATTTGCTCTAAGGAAGGTCTTTACAAAGTGCTGTAAGAGGAAAAAGAAGATTACGTTTCGCACTCCGAATAGTTAGCTCGTTGTTTAGAGTAGATAGCTGGTTTATTTGACAATTTAAAGTGACAATACAGGCTGATACTCGTAGAAACGATGGGTACAAATTCTTTCTATAGTCATGATGCGATTAGACTCGAAATTTCCTAGAATAAGGAAAAAATTTCTGAGTGAATCACAAAAATGCTCTCTTTAGAAGTGGCCGTTGAAAACACTAGGCACTATCTTCGTTATTTATTTCGACATCTTCTCTCTCCTTCCAAGGATACTTCTGGATTTCTTTTGATGTTCCAATACATCAAAATTTCCTCCATATGCCCATATGCTTCAAATGCGCTTATGTGCAAATTTAGTAAAAGATAGGTACAGACGTTAGTCGTGCAAATAATGCGTACCGAAGGTGGAAGCTTGATTTTTTTTTCTTAATCTGCCAAGGCACCAACAAGGCGTTTTTTTTTTTTGAAAAGTAAGTACACTGTTGAAATTCTCGAGATTTGAGCTACAATTTCATCTAACTTATTACTGTTTTGGCAAGGTTTCTCATCGGATTTCTAAGAATTGCATGTCAAACGATCCCGGGTCATCACCACAAACACTGTCGCCTACCGAGGACGCTTATCTACCTAAATCACAGCAATTCCCCCCAGTATTGATGTCATCTGAGCTAAACTTAGACTAACAGTTTCGAACTTCTCAACTTGGGCGATTATGGTGAAGAAATGATTCCTACCCTCACTGCATCACAATTTGACATTCATAAAAGGTCTTTAGTTCACTAAAGCGAGGTAAATTGTTGGTGGGTGATAAAGCCTTTAGAACGAGATCGTGATCATTTGGTTTTGATGGGAGCAGTGCTAAAGACGCATGTGCAATGATGGCAAGTGATTGAAAAGCTGTCAAACTGGCAAAACGAACCCATGGAGAAATGCATTGGTAACGGGTTGGACATTGGTCCCAGGGGTAACATTGAAACGTACACAAAAAAATAAACATGCGATCGTCATACGGGATTAAACTGATGACATTTGTCCTTTCCCAGTTATAGCGAAAAAGTGTTTGGAGTTTTCTTTTACAAGTTTTTCAGCTTCAAAATGTCACTCAACACGGCGCGCAAATCCACAGTAAGAAATGCCGTTGTCAAGAAGAAAAGAATATTATGTAGAAAGAATTTGTACTCTCAACACAAGTTGAGATCTGACTTGGCAGATTGCCTCACTATGAGTTCTTGTCCTGCACCACACTCTAGTAATTTTTCCTACAACTTTTTCTATTTCTTGATCATTTATTTGCATTAAGAGCTCGATGTTTTTCTCAAAGGAAACACATATGATAATAATTTGATGTTATTCTCGGCACAATGGTTTGATAATCTTCTAGTTTTTATAGCGAATTACATTATCAAGGCTAGCTGCTAGAAAATGATATATACAAGGTAACTTCTATCGTGAAAGATGAGGGGTCCACTTTCAATCAGCTTCATATCCGTAGTTGGGTCATAGAAACTACGTTCAACTTCCAAAATCCATCCAGAGCACTGATTGATCCTAATTTTGGTCTCATGTCCCAGAGTCTAGAGATGGGTCGTCTACACAGCAAGAAGTTTAAGAATCACGACAGTCTTGAAAACACAATTTTGCTAGTTAAAGTAGTATCACTTTTTTTTCTCGAAAGAAACTATCCAGTGCAAGCTCAAAACTAACTTACTATCTAAGGGTTACCAAATTTCTTACTAAAATCTCGCCTTTAGCAGGTGTGGTCAGAAATGAGCATCGTCAGAGTCACTCGCCCCTTATGATAGAGATGGGGCCGTTGAACAATTGTATGCTGTCGTCTTATGGCTGCCAGCTTACAGTCGATGCTATGCCGCCAGTACGAACAATATTTATTACCTTTCAATCAACTCTTTTTCAGAACCTCGCTGTTAAAGCATTCAATATATGTTGTCCGTACTAGCCACAAGGCATCGACTATAGGCACAGTGGCAGCCGTGTTTTCTTTTGACGAGAGCGTACTATTGTTCGACGTCCCATCTCTTTCACAGGAGTGAGCTCTGATAATAAAGTTAACGCAGAAACGCGGGTGAACCACGAACGGATCGTAACGTATTAACCTCAAGAGGGCTTTAAACATTCTTGCAGACTATATATTGGATCTCATAATTGTTATCTAAGCCAACTTGTCGTGTGGTTTATTAATGAGCTCTTGTACAGTCCGAGACACGTATCTCGATCTTGGCACTCTCTTCAGTCGGGAAGAGCCCTTTCGTCTTTTAGCCAATCCTTTGTGTGTGCTCCAGTCCCCACACTAACAGTAGGCCACAACGAACGACTTATTTTACACTACCGTCAAGTAAAAATCACTTGATCGGAAGTGATGTACAATGGTATTTTGAAATATATTTATACCATTCTTTTCGAGTGTTTTCTTAGGATCCCGCTCAAACATCGGTATATCTTATATTTGCTATCTGAGCATTTCCGATCTAGTGGTTTTTACTTGACGGCAGTGTAGTGTGATCGTTCTCTGTCGCCTATTCTTAGAAATGGGGGCTGAAGCACCCACAGAGGATTGACTAAGAGACGAAGGGTTCTGTCCGAATAACGAAAGTATCATGGTCGAAACACGTGTATTGGGCCATACAAGCGCCCATTTAGCAGACCACATGACAAGTCGTCTCAGATAACAATTATGAGATATATCGAATTTGAGCGTGGTTCTAAGAAAACACTCGAAAAGAACGGTATATCTCTTTGGGGACGATAAGGATCAATACGACCCTCAGCTGGGCGCGCCGTTCGGATGGGCTATTAAGAGTGGTGCGTGCTCCAATACAAATTTTGGTTAATAAAGCTCTCAAAGGAACATTGTCATCAAAAACGAAAAATCGATGACTAATAAGACTCCTGTGTAAATGATTTTGGCAAGATTAACTGCTAATGCCACCCAAAATCTCTCCCTTCTTGAAAGAAAAAAAAACCATATACTTGTGAAAAGGATTATATTCCCAGGTTTTGTTGGGCATTTTCTCATATCTTCTTGACGTTTTTGTATTCAATAGATAGCTTGAGAAATTCTGACTTTAATACAAGCTTGTTGTTTGAAAAGAATCCGCAGTATGCTTTAATGACTAAAATAAAAGATGACGTTTTGCAATCGCAATCCAATTTTTCTAATTGAAAGCGGATTTTCCATAGTTTTTTTTGGGAAAAAAATCTTGAAATTACATTGGTCCAACATTTGTAGACGTATTCTAGGATGGACGACGCTAAACCGTCTTGAAAACTCTTATGTTTGAAAACTATTTCTTTCACATGCATTCGCATTTTAAGAATTGCTATAGTGAGACTTTGATTTATTCTAGAAAAGACATAATCCACTATATCACTAGTATTTATTCGATAGCACAAATCAAGTAAACTTGAATGGCGTAATTTGTTTCTCAAATGGCTTGTTTTTTGCGCTATAACAGTCGATATAAAATTTTGTTTTACATTCAAGGATTTCTCGCGGGATAAAGTTTTACTATGAACAATTAGTAACTATTCAATAGTGGAAATCTCAGCAATTTCTAGGACGTAGTTTATTTTTAGAGAAGACTCCTTAGTGAGCTGTGGTAGCCAAACGAACACAATTGTGTTTCGCACTTCAAAGGGTAGCTGAATTTTCGCGAAATTGACCTAAACTCACTGTACATTTAGCAACATATCAATTAACTTCAAAACGTGATCTTCTTTTGACTGCTACAGAACAATAAAGAGTTCTTTTTGAAAATAAAACTGTTGTGGAAATCGTCGAGATTTGAGCTATCGAATAATCAATAGAAGTCCAGCGGAAAAGCTGACGTAAGTGAGAAATGCTTGAGTGTGAAAGATATTTTGATCTTAACTGCTAGAGCTAAGAGAGCCATCTCAGGAATGAAGTATACCATCAAAACTACCAAAATTTTCCAGATTTAAATTATCAAATGGTTGATATAACTCTAACAAAAATTAGGAAACGCCTTTTCCTAAGAGATGTGGAGAAGGATGCGGACATTGAAAATTATCCAAATTTGCGGAATCTAATCTTTCTTTGACTGTCACAACATTCTGCGAAGCCCTTATCAAAATCAAGTACAACGTTATAATTGCTAAGATTTCCCCTATTTGATGCGATTATCAATTGCTTTTGAAAAAAGCTTTAACCGGCGAGAAGTGCTTGAATGTGAAACAAAATTATTTTTTAGACTGTTACAGCGAAGAAAACAGGTCATTCAGTAATTCAGATAAATCGTTCAGATTCATTTGATTTTAGTTATTAACTGACTACTAAAACGTTTTATACGTTTCTACCAAAGGGCTCAAACAGGGTGGTGGGAACGGGAAAGAACCGCCATACCTCCATCTCTTCTTTGCATACCTATAGCTATGGATAGAGAATTCGAACAAAATTGACATTGATCTGAGAAATGGGGATCTGAACTACACTAATAATCAAAAAACAATCAGGATTTTGACGAACTACTCATTGTTTTGCAATTTTCAGCCAGCATGATTGATTTTATGCCCTTCATGCAATAAAGTACACGGAAAGATGAATGAAATAGAAAATAAATTTAATTGAATTGTAGATGAGTATAAATAAATTATCGTAGAAATGTTCGATAATGCCTATAAATATAGCCTTTTCATGAATGGTTGGTTTCTTCCTTTGAAAGCGTGGATTATGAATGGATCAATTACGTTGTTTCTAATAAAAATAACCCTATTGAGGTCTGTTCTATCATATTCGATCATTTATTGACACAGAGATCTCACATGTTGACGAGAAAAGTACAAATTTCATTAGAAAACTAGCACATTAGCCTCGGAGGAGGTCCCGGCAAGCACTCTTCGTAGCCATTTGAGCCGCCCCGCCAGCCGAAAATGGCGCCGTAGGCAAAGGGATATATTGAATGTCTTAGAAGCTTGGTTATAAATAGACAGCCGATTAAAAGACAGCACACATTCAGATAAATGTTGCTCCTTCGCTACCTTTATACTATCAGTAATCCCTTATTACACAAAATCCTTACACGAGTATTGTGTAGTAAGGCCTTCATTATCGCTGTTAGCTTTAGCCTCCTTCAACATATTCGTATGACATACCATTCATACCATTTTTAATATATCGGCTACAAGGTTGGTGTTTCGATAGCAGAAGACAATTTCTAATATCAGTAAGCAGAGAAAGAGCTGAAAGCCTTCCACAAATGTAAGAGAACGGAAATTTCCCCATCCTGTTGAGAGTATAAGTTATTTCATTCTCCAATTCAAAATTCCTTGACAATCAAAGTTCAAGAAAGTCCAAGGAATTCTTTGTGTGTGATTGTGCTAAATCTAGCTTGTTTATTTGTCTTCCTTTTCGAAATATTGGCCTCAGAGCAACCCTTTCGGGATCGCGTGTGTCACCCATGGTACACGCGAATTTTCTTGATTTTCTCGTCAACTGTAGCTTTTTAAGGTTTTAAATAGCCATTCGATAGCTGACAAAAATTTCGGTTCTGAAAGTGTCCTTGGATTTTGGAAACGTTTCTTCAATTAGCTGTACGTTTTTTCTTCGGAGTGTACAATGTGATTTGCACTCGTGTTCACTGGTCCTTTCATACAGCAAAGGGTTTTCACCAAAGTTTCTAGTAGTCATTCGATAGCTTGAAAATTGATGATTCTAAATATGTACTTAGTTCTTGAGTTGAATAGCGAATGTGGTTTTTTGAGCACTATAAAAACGATGAACAAAAACTGCGCTTGGCTTCCGGAGCGCTTTGCGTGCCTCGCTATCGTTTATGCCTGGCCTTACAATAGAGTTTCGAAAGTCGCTCGATAGTTCAAAAAGTGCAGATTTCAAAGACTAATTTGGCTTTTTAAATTGATTTTTATTGCCCTGAAGGAAGGGAATTAGGAATACATTTCACACTCTGAGTGAACAGCTAGCCTCTTAAACTTCGCAGTGGGTGTTTTGGTGATAGTATAGTGAAATTCGTACCCTAGAGACAATTTTTGATCAAGACGAATGATACGTTGCTGAAGGCTTTCTATAAAAGTCTTCTTTTAATAAAAAGGAAGCCTAAGTGTTTTGAAAACTCCCACTATTCAGAACCAAGATAACATTAAGGGGAAAATAACGCATCTTCATTTCTTACTTCTTATTTTGACGATGTGCAACAGTGTCAAAACAAAAACAGATTTCTTTCGATATATGAGTTTTCAAAAAGCTCATGTGGTGTGACTTTCAGCTCGCAGTGGAATAAGCTTTCATAATGCCCACAATCATCAATTTGTAGAGTACTTCTCTGCAGAAATTGCAATGTCCTCATCCAAATTTTGAAGTCTTTCAGTGTTGTTGTTGATCTTTTGCTTGAAATATTCAATCGGTAAGCAATAAATTATACGACAACCATTGATCATTGGAAGTTTGCCCTAAATATCAGTATCGGTCAACATTCACCCGCGTTACAAGAATTTTGCTTACTGCGTTCAACAAATTATACGTTCTACAACAATAAACATCAATCCTAAAATAATCAGTTCTCGGTTCATAAATGTCTCAGTATTATACGACATGATTTTTCGACCAAAAACATACAACTTGTCGAACGCTAAGACACCTAGCAACACATCTCCAATGAGCAGTATTAAAACAAGGTAAACAAACATACTGCTTACATCGACTACACCTCGTGATTACTCTTTTAGCTTTGTTTCGAGCATGACCACTATTTGCACGTATTATCAATTTTCTATAACATCCAATATAACGTCCACGACGTAGCAAAGAGACTTCGAGAACATGCTCGGTGTCGGCTGTGAAGCGACATGATCTTGCAAGTATTTGTGATAAACATCCATCTTGAATAGGTGAATGAAATTTTTTTCACGCAGTTTTTGTGAATTTTCCACGCGTTCATCTGGCACATATGCGTCACCAGGTGGAAGAACAGGCGCATGTACATAAAGTGTGGCTTTAGATATTGCGAAGCAATATCGCAGCAAAATTCACTATTTACATGTCTTCCTGGTGTATGAGCAATAGGCAGCCATTTGGTCGGTGAAATCGACGAGCAGCCCATGCTTGTTGTAACTCTCCACGACCTCATGCTCCTAAGAAAGGTTGCTAAAAGACGGATGGCTGCTCCATTAATTTTTCAAGTGTGGTAGCTTTACAACACTCATTCGCATATACAGAGCTGTGAATGTCTTCATTTCTTCCACAGTGCTATCCTCCCAACCGGCGTTCTTCTGAGTGCCATAGATGTTTGTCTGCTCTGCAGTCAATTCCCAAGATCGGTCATGACCAGTTCGTAGAAATCAGCTGTTCATCGGCACTCGGTGACAATACTATGCTGAGCACCCGCCGCTGGGTCATCAAAGGGCAGGACGGTGGGTGGCTGCACATTGGTGGTCCAATCACCAACTACAATGTCAACATTCAAAAGAGCTCTTTGTACCTTGTCAACTCCGTTATCGTCATCTTTGAAACCTTGTGGAGTGTGCACGTTTTTGTCCATGCTCGCGTCTGATTCGTTACCAGTGTCTTCGTCAGCGCTTACAGCCAAGCCTTGGAGCATGGTTTCCAATTCTTCATCTTCAAAACCTTCCCAGTCTTTTTCTCCTAAGGCTTCCCTGTCTTTTTCTCTTGATATAACGGCGCTGAATAGTGACTCTCGAATATTCGCAAACAGCATAGCAAGTTGCAGTTGTAAAGGAGTAATAACTCACATGGATAGCAAGATGAAGAAGAGAAGTGAGTTTTCGTAAGCAGCTATACTACCTAAACGATAATGATATGACAGCTAGTTAGCGGGAATGCTACAGTGCAATCAATGAAATTGTCTGATTTTACCTTCGTGCACAAGCGCTATGGCTTTGGTATATGTGCCTGATTTGCTTGATTTACAAATCTGTCAAAAGCTCGCAACACTCTTTGGAGGCTGTGTGTAAGATTTCATGTTTCATTAGTGTAGAAGACCTTTTGTTCAAGTGTTTTTAGACATAACTTCTCTCACAGTATCAACAACTCGCCCCTTTACAATACCCTCAATAAAAGATAACATTAACAAATAGCAGCTCAGATACTTGATACAACCAGTTCAACGCATTGTCGGAGTATCAGGCTTCGATTGTCAGGATGGAATACATCTCTACACTCAGGCTATGAATAAAACTTGGATTTACTGAAACAATGATAAATGGGTAGCCTGGTATACTCACTAATTCTCCTGAATACGATTGACCCTTCTTGCTCAGAAATCTTGTGTAATCCATAAATTTCCATCTTCCCCGGGTGCATCATTATATAAATCAATAGAAATGAATGAATGTATGCTTTGAAGACTTTGTTATTGTAAGATTTATTGATGCCCTGGAATCGCATGCATTGTGTAACAGCTTCTTTTGACATACTATCTATTGTTCTCCAATTTGCAGTCACTATTATAACTCTTAAGTGTTGTTAATAATAAAATATATCAAAATAGCTCTATTTATATCATTATATTCTTTGTACAACTTAATACAATTGACAAAATGCCAACATCACTGCGATATCGTAGTAAGAAAATGCTTTTATTTTGAACATAGACGTTATATTTGCATTAAAAGCATGCGACCGTGTAGGAATTTTTAAGCTATCGAACTTCCATTAGAAACCCCATATTTTTATCCAAACGATGAAAAAACTTCAATCAAAAATAAAAAATCGGCGATTTGCACTGCGTGTGGCTTTTATAACTGGTGGCCCCAAAAGGGTTATGTAAAGATGTTCCGTGGATTCTGTAGTCATGAATTTAGAATTTTTTTCACACACCCGGCGGCCATAATTCACTACGCGGATTCCAACACATCTTGCATTCGATTTGTTTCTTCGCAATGATCAACCACGAAAGTTTTGGGATATTTTGAGTATTTTTTCGGCTGCGGCGTGAGTTTCCTTTTCCTCAAAAGTGCCATAGAAACTGGCCGAGAGAATTTTTCTTGCAGTCTTGGAGGTAGCCAGGCCAAGGCGCTCCCTAATGCGTTCGCTGATCGATTGCAAGAGAGTGTTGATGAAGGGGATCGAACCTGCTCCAGTTTCATTTCCTACTCCCTGATACACCGCATTACTGACCACTGTCTCTCCTCATTACAATATGTGGATCACGAAAATATTAACTAGTACGGAAAGGTGCTGTGCGTCCTAAGATTGTTGTCTCAGCTGCCACGGTTTGATATGAGCTGAAAAAAATCTGGTCTGAATTTAGAAGAGCTCAAATTGCCCCAAATGTATTGCATTCACAGCATAATTGTCAGTACAATTTCTAGTAGAATGAATAATCCAAATAACTTGTAGGTATACCTTGTAGTGGGCTGGTTACAGTAATAGCCCACCGAGTTTTTCTCAAGTAGACTTTATAATGGTTGGAGGAAAACTGAGGCGCTTTAATGCACTCTAAATCGTATGATCACGGATTCTGGCCGAATCAGCATTCATAAAATGTCATACGGAGCGTATAAATGTCTCCGGTGAATTCAAAAGAGGCAAGAAGCTCAAAGTCTTTATCCACTCGGACTGAGGACACACTGTTGGTCCACATAACAGTTCTCCCTTCACCATCTTATCGCCTTTCGTTTCATCCTGGTCTCTCACATATAAGAAATTACTAGAATTATATTTTATCATGCGATTTTTTTCAACAACCAAATCACAAAAGAATTTATACCCTAAAAATCTTCTATTTCATCTGGAATGGTACACATGACATTCATTTGGCGAAAATGATCCCTGTACAGAGCTCGTACGAACACAACCTAATCTTTTATGAAGCTGTGAAAAAATTTTCGAAAGTCAGAATTGAGAGCCGTTAGTATTATTATATTTTTCTTGATAACTGTGTTCTATATAAGATGTAATTTATGTAAATAGTCCGTTCATGAATATTGGTTTAACCGTATCTCATACTTGGATGTGTTTTCAATGATGGCATATTTGGATTCATTTTGGGAGGGATTATCATCCGCCATATCCATATAGGAATGCACTACTCACCACATAAATAGGCATATACGAATAGATGTTTCCGTGTACATAATGTGCAGAAACATACATGCGTATATACATGCATACATACATACATGGATACCCACATACATACATACATACATACAAACATACAATACATTACATACATACATACACACATACATACATACATACATACATACATACATACATACATACATACATACATACATACATACATACATGCATACGTACATACGTGCATACATACATACATGCACATACATACAAACATACATAGACGCATATGCGCGCTCGTTTTGCTGAATTATAACTCCTTAAAAATCGACATTACATCACCTCATGTACTCAAGCGATTCCCATAAGAAACATTAAAATGACGAATTGAATCTAGTTTAATTTCTTTGCAGACCTGCCGTTCTGCTACTTGTTCCATCCGCCACTAGCCGTATTAAATCAGATTGCTGGAAGACTCCAGCAGTAGTCTATCGAATTAAATTCGCGAAAACTCGCTGAAGAAATCCTGTTATGTGAAATATGCGCACACTGAAGTAGTAGAAGTATATGTATACTTATATATATTCATATACGTATATATATATATATATATATGTATGTGGGTATGGAAATACTCAAATGGTGATTCCATTGAACCCATAGATAACACTGAACGAACTACTTCGTGCTTCTGAGACGTTGTAAATTTTAATCTTGGAATTATTTTACTTCATTATTATTTTGGTCTGAAAATCCCGAGTATGCACAAACTTTATCAGATTTCTGCAATAACTGTACGAATTTCAATTTTCCATGATTTGCACGATTTTTCAATGTCTACTTGGTTTGAGGAATATTATTTTGCTAGATATGAATGATCTAGATAGTGTGTTTTTAGTTCCTTCTTTCATGTATTCCTGATTAATATGTGCATTTCTTCGATTTGAAATCACAGTAGAATACTTATGGAACGATTGGCGAGCGAGTTTCATTATAATAATAACCAGAGAGCCTGAAGTCTTTAAGTGGTCTTGATCTGAATATATATTATGTTGAAGTATAAAAGGGCACATCTCTCAGGGTTAATAAAACGCTGAAGGGTGGCTCTTGCTTTCATATTCAAGCGGTATTTTTAGCGATGACTGAAAGCATGTATCAAAACAAAGTTGTTGTACACCCAGACAACTTCTCTATCAATTAATCCAACTTCCGAAGAATGTTAAGGTTGGTGATCTTGGAATGGGGTCGAGCCAACGAGTACGCGTGTATTACAGGGCACATCCAATCACTGCGCTGCAAGTCCACCATATTTATTACAATATATTGCTAAATAAGGAGCGAAAATAAGGATTTATATAGGAAGAAACGAATTTCTAAGCTCAAGAGCGATAACCAGAGTAAAAGTTGTTGAATTTTCCCCATTTCCTACACTCGTTGAGCGAAATCACTTGAACAATTGCTTAGATGATTTATGGGATTCAATTTCTGGATAGAAGTAACAAGGAAAAGTTCACCATGAAGTTCACGAAAATCCTACTTTTTCCGTTTGATTTATTTCCTATCATTCCCACTCCTCTATCCTTTTCATCATAGTTCAGTGCGTCACCATTTTCCGTGCTTGTCTTTTTTCCCTTCTTCTTGAATTTCTGATTATATTTTTCATCGAAAAAGACCGAAGAAGCGAGAAAGAAGGATATGTTTTGTAGTGAGGAAGAGAGAAGGAGAGAAGGAGGCAAAAGAAAAATAGAGACCGACTATGTGACGAATCATAATTTTGTTTAGTCGGCGGGCCGTCGTCCAGTAAATCTGCCTACTCAGAGTAGTAATATTTTTTTTGTTCCACATTATAAGCCAGATTACTATTTTGAGTCCGTATTAGAAAAATATTTCTAAACGTTTTGTAGACTTCTAAAACTTCAAATATCTAACCTCTACCATCAGCTGTCACCATCTACTGGTAGGAAGATTAACGACTAATTAATTAGATTAAGGAAGCTATGATATTAATTTCACATTCATTACTACGTATATTACCGTAGAATGGGCCATTTTATTTTTTTACGACTTCACTAATCTATTCCATGTGAGCTTATTTTCAAGGCGATGGCCCGCAATTGATCTTCTTATCCTCATTGAGTAATAGTCTTCATCTGTTAGGCTTTGAATTGGACACACGTAGCTATGCTTGTTGAATTTGCTGCTTTGATATCTTTATTTTCTTCCTTTTCACTATCGCAAATTGCTTGAGACTCTCTCGAGTGCTTTTCGGCTTCCTGGAAATTTTGTGCGTGTTGATGGCCATTACGTATTGAATATAAATTATAATTTGTGTTATCATAGAAGTACGACTCTCTTTAAACTTCGGCATGTGTAAAAAAATGCAAAATCATTTACGAATTGTCCCTTTCTCTAATTAAAACGTGGAGTGATACGTCTTCTTTCTCAAAATTTGGTGGCTAACGTTTCGTCGGCCCAGCCATCGTCAGAGCCTAGACGTAATATATCATACCATTTATGATTATTCAATTACTATTTCGTAGTCTAGGACAGAGTAATTCAAAAAGCTGGTTTCTTGAATTACCCTTTGATTACCTTTCTAATACTTATAAGTGGGAGGTCGCTAGTCTTATGTGACACACCATGAAAAATGAACCATACTCAGAGTAGAAGATGAATCTGAGATAAGGTGCCATATCATTTGTTATGTTTGAACACTTTCCTCTTCAATTCAATTTTGGGCTTTTGCGGTTCATGAAAAAAGCCTCAAAGGTTTTCCGCGCTAATGTTTTTGATGCTTATTATTATAATTTGTGCAATGACGTGAAAATCAACATCTGGTAAAGAGTACTTGTAAAGACATCGAATCGTGACTCATACGGTATGTAGCGTTTGCTGAAGCGATTTCATGGAATTCACTGAGTCCAAGTTCAGCAAAGGCTAGCGGTTGTTATGTAGAACATCTCCACCAAGCCTGGAGGAGCCACTGTAGTGGTGAATTCGAATTTTCAAACCTTTCGAATGATTGTTATTCGTGGTTGGTGCATCGAATAATCTATTTTTTGGTGTTTTTTTCATGCCAAGGTTAAAAAGATTTTTCTTTGCAATTCTTATAGTGATGAGCCCAAAGAACGCAACTTGCGAGGTGTTTTTTCCCTTTTTTTTCTATGAAAAATAAATTCTATTACCATATACCTCTTTTACATTTTCACAGAGGAAATAGAAAGAGAAGTTGTAGCTAAAAACGATTCACTAACATTGGCCATTTGATGACATTTCACATCACAGCATTACAGCTGGGCAACCATATTTTTTATCTCGAGCCCTTCGTTATACGTGTTTTTTGCCCATGGATGCTTGACTAGCTATTATGAAGGATTTTGCTGAGAACCCCAGTTTAGCTTGAGTTTTTATCCTCAATGACACTGGCCTAGTGAGGGTTCTTTTCTGAGCTTTTGAGAAACCCACACTACAGCGTCGCCGCGCCGTTACCGCGTCATCCCACTCCTGCTGTGGATCGCAAAGCTAAGTGCCATGTTACACGGGTTTCACGTCTGCACACAATCCTTGCACGCTGCTGAATTTTCAAAACTCCTCAACCCTTCAAAGTGCTACTTTTGAGGTTATTCACACTGGATGATCGGCTTGAGTTCGACCTTTCGGAGATTTTAAGTGGAAGCAGTAGATCTAAGCTAGTGATAAAAGACTAGAGTTAATGACATAAACACACGTAAATCGACGACCTAACTCATAATTATAGTCATTTATGATATAATCTCAAGACAAAACTTGCTTAGTTGATGATGAGGGGAAAAAAGGTATAATACTCTACAAATTTTCTTATTTGTACCGAGAATGGTGATGCTAAACACATTGGCAACAGTGTAGACCACATATGGCTCAGCTTTACAGCCTGCCTTCACGGGTTTTGCTAATTCCAGCATAATTTCCCTTCGTTTTTTGTTTAGCGAAATCGTCTATATCTGTGATGTGATTCAAGCCTGGCGGCTGGTGCGAGTATCATATTGTGAGCTGATCACCAACTGTGAGTGCAGCTAATTGATCTTAGTAACGAACACGACCGCCAAACGTATTAGTGGACGCTCTCTAGGTCGGGTGTAATCTCATTAGACCCACTTTACAATTCTTTTTGACCATCTATCGTCTGACTTGCCGAAGCCTATCGATGTAGTAAGTAGCGCCTTTTTGCTGATCATGAAGATATGCCTTGGTGAGCAGCGGTGCGAGATCAGACCATCTTCCAACCTAGTGTATACTGTGGTGCGTCTCTGACCACTGCATTGCACTCTCCATTTATTGAAACATTATTGGTTTTTGTTTGGAATTCTAAATCAATTATATTATTTAGAAAAACCGCTTGATTCCGTCAACATAAATATCACGATGCAGACTTGTGGGTCTACAGTGATATCGACGGAGTTTCGTGAGATTTTCCAGAGAATTCTTTGATTTGCATCTTCGAAAGCGAAACTTATAAATTGAAATCGCAGCAACCAGATTGACCTATCGGAAGTGACTACAGCGTAATCTTTTGCATTGAAGCCAGTATCGAAGTTGAGAACAGTTACGTCTTAAATTCAACTTCCATTCTTAATCATAGGAGGAGGAAGAGGGAAAGTTCGTTGTGGCTAACTGGTTGGTAAAGCATGCTCACAGGAAGCAAGGTCCTGAGTCAACCCTCTTTCTCAACACTCTCCCGTAATTACCCGGAAACGCCCTAACCTGACCGTCCTCAAAATTGCAAGGAGATGTGTCAAAGCAAAGTTTTACGACTTTCAGAAGAAACGCATTTCAGGCAGCAGCCGAAGCGACAGGCGATACTTTTGAAGACTTTTGGGAGGACTACTGAGAGAAAACAAATCGGAATGATATAAGTGTTATGATCCGTACAATAAAATGCGATGACGATTCTTGCAAAATAACAATCAGTAAGATCCTTGAACTATGTGAAATACTTGAAGATGATGAGCTATGGCATATATTGTTTTTGTTTCGGTCCGCTCAGAAATGTTGTGCAATAACACATGTGGCCTCCGTTTCAATCTACCTTTTGTGCAAATCAGGCCTTCATTCCTATTTCCACTGCCAGTAAACTGGCACGGAACTTGTTGGAAGAAGAAGCGCTGACTTCATAAATTGATAGACATCAAAAGCTATTCTATCTAGTTGATATTCATCCAACCATCTCAACGGTTTCAATATACATAGATCTCTCACGAATTCTGCTTCAATACCGAACATTCTTCCCTCTATTTGCATTGAAACTGAAGTAGCAGTTATGCGACGAATTACACCTAACTAATAGTGTTAGGCGTAAAATCATTTGTTTGGTTTTCTTAGAATCCAAAACTGCAAAAGAATGAGAGCTCGTTCTTCGTAGATGTGGCTTCTGCTTTTTAACCGTATTCTCATTCGAGCGCTGATAGAAGTTGCTTGACGCAAAATGACTCAGTGCTGCTCGAAAGTTAATATGACGGTTAAACTCTCCGACAGCTATGTTTTCTCAAAGGAATTGTAAATAAAACACCATTAACACACACGGAAATCGCTTTCACATATGTAATATTGTGACTAAAGCAAAAATTCTGATTATGTACCAAAGATCATTCGTTTGAGTCATGTAAATCATCAGTAACAATGCCGCTAATGATTTTTTTCTGGATAGTTCCATGTAAAAGTATACCTTGATGGAATGGTGAATAAATCGAATTGAATGGTTCTCCGTTACAAAGATCACCTCGTACGATGGGCGTTCTTCAAACATGGAGAATAACATGAAGGAGGAACTCTATAGAAGAAGGTGATAGCATGGATCGCTTCAAGGCCTCTTAAGGAAGCCGCTTACCAAGTAACGGGACCCAAAACTAAGCGTTAACCTTTTTGACTCGGAAGTTTTTCAGCGCTCTGCTATGCTACGGAGATGTGGGCTGATACTTCGATCACGTCAAGACTACTGCGAACAACTCACAGAGTGCCTAAATGATGTCTTCTGGAATTTTTCCGCACTCACAACGTCTAGCTTATTTACGCAGCAGATTCCCGGAACCTATCTCATCTTTATAACACAGAAGAATTTACATCGATAATGAAACACATATAGACCGGTTATATAATAGGAAGATCAGACGACAGATGAACCAAACGAACTGTAGAGTGGACTCCACGTGAATATACCCGTCATCAAGGACAACCACCTACCGTTTGGTAAAACTCCTCGTAAGAAAAATCAATCAGCTTTCTTTGTAGTTGCCGGAAGTTTATAGATTACAGATAAAAATCGCACGCCAGCCGTCATGCTCGAATCAGCGCAGCCTTCTACGACAATCGCAAGAAGAAACGAATGGAAAGTCTGCTGGAGTTCGCACAACATGTGAAGGCGGAGTGTTCAATTTTCCAAGTATACACTTAAACATATACTTCCCGTACTTTGTAGTCGAGCTAACACGACGTTGCTGAAAAGAATTTGATTCTACATTAGCAGGCTAGTTAAGCTTTATGGCAACCTCGTGTTGACTCATCAACAGAGCCACATAATAAATTCATTTTTCATCTTAAATCTACAAAAGGCTTTATTGAATTATCCTTATAAATTTTATAACAATTATGTCATAAACCTAATGATGTTGAGTGATGTACAAAACTTTGACATCAGGCGGGACTCGAACCCGCACTTCATTATATCCGTAGCTAACAGATTGATAACATGCAGCATAGGAAGAGTGGTGTTAGAACAGGAGTGGGTAGTGTAATTGATTAAGCACAGGCCCCCTGGATGGAGTGAAATACGGGTTCGAGTCCCGCCTGACGGCAAAATTTACATCACTCAACATCATTGGATATAGCTGTAACGTCATACCACTTCAAAAAGCGGCCAGATAAAAAGGATTCTTGTCGACCACATACGTCAAAGAACGGTGATCAGCAATTGTCACTATGGTATGACAATGATTGGTGTGCTACAGAGACATCGTTTGACATTGGATGAGGGATTTTCGAAAGGAAAACAACTTCAGCAACTCTGTCTGACCTTTATTCCTTGTCAGGGAGAAAGTTGCTACTCTCTACAAGATATCTTTTGTACCAAGTTATAGTTATGCTCATGACATATTTTATTACTCAATTCTCCTAACGAGCAGTCTAGTTCTGTCAGTCTTCACCCCTGGCAAAGACATCTAGTCTGACCATGATGACACAAGTTTAACTCGAACATATCACAATCTGTCATAGGTTGACACTCTGATTACCTAGAGAGTAGCACTACCTTTAGCTCACTCCTTATGATAATATCGTAGCACCACAAACTTTATTTTGCACAGGTTGACGTTGATATGATGACATTGCAAGATTTGTTTGTCTCCTGTTGAAATATTGAGGAATAAGTGGAAAAAGCGAAATCAAGCTTTGCCATGCCTGAGCGACATATCTGAATAGTTCTTTGCTTGCATAGCATGTCCGCATATAGAATATGATCTACTGCGCGAGGTGATCTGTTTTGATCACCCTTGTAATTCACGGATTTCACCATAGAGAGTGAAACATTCGACGATAATCAATCCCACAGTGATGCACCATCAGTCAATTAATTCCATTGAGCTTTGCGGTGATGACTGAATGGTTCCTTAGCTTGTGCGATGAATCGCGGCGATTTCCGACATATCGCATCAAAACTTTCCATCCCTTGGCAAGCCTAATGCCATTTCTGATTCCAGACTTTCGAAGGATCAGGAACTTAGTCATTTGAAAGCGTGGGATTGGGTTAAAGACTACATGTGTACTGTAAGGCAAGAAATGTAATTTCTGAGAATTATAACCACTCTACACGTGCCTTGCTGTCATAATGGACAGAAAACTACAAAATCGCTTTCAAAAACTCCTTTCCATCTTTTCAGAAAGCACTTTTCGATTTTAGGTATAACATTGGTTTCAAAAGTTTTGTAGGTAAAAGTAATAACCATGATGATGAGGAGTACGGTTGAGTATGAACGGTTTTCCTTGCAAATAATCACTTAAGAATGTTAGCTGAAGCAAGTCCACAAGGAACAGTTCAAAAGCTTGCTGATATTATTACGCGCAGATAAAAGAGGATTCTCAAAACATCTCAGTAGGAATTAGGTTATCGAGACAAAACAGTCTGGAGTGTTGGTGGATGAATCAACGAAGATCAGAATTATTATCATTATGAAGTTTGTTGGTCCTTCTTCTATGCAACATAAATGGTCCGTTTCTTGACGAAATTGCTATATATATATATATATATATATATATATATATATGAGAAAATTGAATTATACCTTTATTTCGTGTGCTTTGCTTAGACCACGCTCAAATTTCAATAAATCCTTTCATTATTATTTGAGCCAAGTTGTCATGTGTTCTGGTAAAGGCTCTTCTACAACCCGATACACGTGTTTCGTCCTTACAGACTCGTCAGCCGGGCAGAACCCGTCATCTTTCGATCTTTTTATAGTCAGTTCTCTCGGGAGCCTTACACTCCTTATAGAGAGTCATCGAAGACGAACGCTTTACACTCTATGTCAGGTGAAACCTTCACCTAACCCAGAGTGTTGTGCACTAGATTGCTCTTTGGCTGGTACTTTTATCATTATTATACCTTTATTTCGAGTGCTTTGTTTAGACCACGCTCAAATTTCAATATACCCTTTCATTGTTATATGAGCCAAGTTGCCATGTGGTCTGGTAAGGGCTCTTGTACAGCCCGATACACGACGGGTTCTGCCCGGCTGACGAGTTTGTAAGGACGAAACACGTGTATCGGGCTGTACAAGAGACCTTACCAGACCACATGACAAGTTGGCTCAAATAATAATCAAAGGATAAAATTGAATTAGTTGTAGTAGCAGCGACGTTATGTCCCACTGACGAATACTATGGATATATTGTAACACTTCATAAAAGCGAAGTCATTATAAGAAAAGCGGTTTCAGTGACCACTGGTCGGTCACAAATAGACTCGTCCACAACCCACTCTTGGACGATGGTGAGACTATTACAGCAGAAGCGTGCCTTCAGGGATTCAACAAAATCTGGCGAGCTCGCGAATCTCTTGCCTCTGAGTGTAGTATGACAAATGCCGGTGATAACTCCTCGTGTAACTGACGCAATATAACTCGAAGCATTTGTAGTACAACTTCAATCAAAGCTTTTAGCGGCAACTTTCACTTAGAATGATGTTGTAGCTGCTGCTGATAATTTATTTGAAACGGCCGGTAACTCCAAATACCCTTGATTTCATTGATATGTATTATGTTGAACACTTGATTTTCGCTAAAAATGCATAGGTTTCAATGGATATAGTCTGGCTGTTGACGTTTATCATGCAACAATAAATGAGTTCTAGTAAGTCAATGTCAAAAAACCAATGCTACCTTCCTGATCAATCTTAACGTCGGATGAAAAAGAATTGTGACTATTTGGAGTACTTGAAATAATGGGTCTTCGTGTTTTATCACTCTTTGCTATATATATTATTTATATTTTCCCAAATCTGATGAATGATGCTACTTGCTGAGCTGGCAAAATTCATGGAATTCCTGACCAATGCTCTCCTCATTGGTATGATGACTTCTGAGCGCATTTTGGGCCTATTCTGAATGAAATAAGAAGATATAACTCAGGCTGGTATGAAATTTACTGCTTGTATCTCACTTAGAAAGCATCTTAACAATTTCTCACAATAATTACCTAAGTATACTACTGAGTTCACAGTAGTAGGGCAAAAATAGAGCAGACCTGTCAAACATTGTATAGTTCTCAAAAAGCTCCTTCTGACAAAAAGCCATTGCTGTTTCTGCATTGTTGAAAAAAGCCGTCTAAATAATGAAGTAATTTCTAGATAAAGGTGGCTTTATTATACCTTATTTCAATGGGCACTTTTATCCTTATTTCTTGCTACTATTAACGTATTACTTACTATTTCTTTTACATTGATTTTTGACTATGTGTAGAATGTTTGTTGGTGCAAAAGTAATGCGGTTTAGACCGTGAGTTGAAAATGAGTCATAAAGCAGCAGAGAGTACTCGCAGCATTGACAAGACATTTGGCTTACAACTGCTAACAAACCTGCAATACGTATTGTTTCAAAAAGTTTCGTGAAGGAGATGCATTTCAACAATGCTCAAACGCAATTACTTTTGGAACAGCCTCGTCAAAAGTCATGCTAAAAACAATTGTTCAAGCTAATCTTCTCTAGACCGCGATGCTGCAGAAGAGCTCAATATCGGCTAATCTAGGATTCTCAGCGTCTGGAAATTAAGAAAATAATTCTGGTTTCAGCACGGTTTGCAACCGTAGGTACTCTTGCACTAATCTAATACCTTCATATACCCCTAACATCTGTAACACTTCTATGTCTTCTTATTTCATTACTCATCGAATAGTTCTAATTGGCTTAAGCTTGATCTCTACTTGTCTGCACAGTGCTCCACAGTTGCTCTATCGTTTAATTCTCGTACTTAGGACACGAGGCCATTTTATCACTCAATAATCTTGGAGAAGGCAGCGAAGCGTAGCTGTCTGAGTTCTTTTTTGACATAGTTTTGGTCTACTCTCAAAGTACAGGCGATTAAAAAAATACCGGACTTTTTCTCAATATGAATGAGTTCGCTAGAAATTTCTTGGTACTCAAAAGATGTAACCATCGATAGAAAGGATAATTTTTTCACATGAGCTAAATATGTAAAACTCAAAAACGCTTCATGGAGGAGGCGGACAGGGTGGGAGTCTCTTTTTGGCCCAAAAAGTTCATTATTTCTTTATAAGGCTTTCTAATGCTTATAGAAAGTATAACTGGAAGGATTTAAAAATAGTCATGTCCTCTTTTTCCTTGACTACATCAACTCGCGAACACATGTCATTTCAGAAAACGGAACACCATTCTCTAGGGAACGCAGAAGTCGGTGCAATTTATATTATTTTAAAAAAAGATTTCCCATGCCGTATATTACTCTTACCAATAATCACGTTATCATTTACTGAATACCAGAGCAAAATTTTTTTATAAATGATTTTCATCTGTGCCAATGTCGTCAACTTTTTCATTATTATCTTCGTCATCATTAATATCATAGTCATGCTTGCAATACTATCGTTGTCTTCTGAAGAAATCACGAAGATCGAATGATGTTTTGGTTCTACTCAAGTTACATTACAATTTCCTATGGGAAACAGAGAAATCCAAAACCAGTGTTTAGCGGCATTGATTTCAACAGCGCTTTTTGGACTAATGTCCAACCTTTTAAGTAGGTCGCGTAGAATGTATGAAAGCAGCTTTTCTAGCTATAAACGGGGTTGATTTCGAGACAAATGTCGATAAACTGAACTTTCCTCATTTTTATGTTCAACTGAAAGAATGTTAGAATGATCAACTTCAATCCATTTGGATTTGTTTTTTACAGTAAGAAGACAGCAAGAGCACTAAAAATTTTTTACATTTGTTGGCACATTATTAGCAGTTCTTCAAGAATTAACTTGTATTGCTTAGAAAGAGAACTGGCAATCATTGCATCTTTTAGTACTTAATTGCTCCTAAAGTTGCTAATATATCGGTTTTTAGCATTTGACATTGCAGTTTATCGCATAAATAAGGTGAGAATGGATAATGAGTTGCCTAAAGAAAATTTTCAAGCAACCCGACATCATATAATGTAGAGACTTTTCAGTGAAAACTTCTCTGAACACTGCACTCCTTCACTTTAGTTCGCTGTCGTTGTTGGAATTCAATTAAATTTTGCTCGAGTTTGATATTCTTGTTTCATGCATTTCATATGTAATTGCTCTATGATACCCATGTTTTGTTAAATCAATGTTTATGCAATGATGTAGACTTGATTTTACAATTGAGATCAAACCAAGCGCGAAAGTTCGTTCAGTCTGTTTTCTGATCAATAATATCAAAAATGTCGCTAAAGAAATCCATTATCGTAATTATCTGAAATCCTTATAATTTTTATGGGACTCTAGCGAGCGCCAATAAAGCCTCTGTCACGCGCTGTTGTTGCACTTCACAGTAAGCACTTCCCAACGGGACTCATTAGTTTGAGGGCGATTTGCATAGCTGTTCGTAGGAATTTTTGATTGTGTTTTTGGGAAAATAGTAGGCGGTAATTTACGGAGATGTGCTACAGTGTAGATTATATCTTTCTTGATGAAAATGTCCTCTTGCTCAACTTGAGTGAACTTAGTCGATTAATGGACCGTTTGCAGGCCTATAGCCGCAGTTTCACGCATAGAAACACTTATAAAGCTCTAAGGCAAAATAATCAATGGTTATTCAACTATTAGAAATTCTATACTTTCAAGTCAAATCAGTGAAACATAGAGCGCTTGGTATTGATTGAACCCTCAACGGATGCGCCATGCATTCGACTCCATTCGTAGCAACGTAAATGTAATTGGATGCATATTCGATCTACAAGGTGGTTTAACAGAGTATACCAATGATTGTGCCAGCATTCTACGTTTGCAAAACTTACTAGTGCCGATTCAACAGTTACGGGGAAATAAAAACCTGGTTTTCTCGGAGCGCTTGATCGAGTCCAAAATAATTTCGTTATTTTCGTTATCCATGAGCTCAGCACTATACACTTCTTTTTGGTATATATTAAATGTGGTAGAAGACAATGAGCAGTGGCTAATTCAGAACCAAGTCCTATATTTTGGCTTCTTTAGTTTTTTTCATATAAAATATTTCTATATTACCGCATGATTCGGCCTTCCCCTTCTCGTATTTGTCTATGAAACCATGTAGTCAATAAATTTCCTTCTATTGAAGAACAAGAAATGAAATTATTAAGAGCTTCAAAACATAGCGCATTACTGACTCTAGAAGGAGTCTAGCATATCTTAAAAATTCGATGAAGGATTTAAGGATTTGCAAGTGTGCTTGGGTCAAGATTTCTACTTCTCCTCATTCCTTTCCTGCACATCGTTGAGCTTCCACAGCGCAGTTTCTATTCTGCTGCTGAGCCAAATGTTTTTCTTCTGAGGCACTCAGCAAAATGTCGAACGTGAAAGTTTCCGTACAGGAAATTGCTCGCATGTTCTTTTTCGGCAACTTCAGCGATGTTCTCTTCAAGCTATCGTTGAGTTGTCTCCAAGAGTAAATTCAATTCACTGACGTCTGCTCTCTTCGCCTCAAGCGATTCTGTTATGAAGTGTTCGATTGCCGTAACGAAATCGTCGGATGGCCTCATGAGATGTAGTGTGACAACTCGTCCATCAATATCTAGTCGGTCAGACGTCGTCCAAATTACTTATTCTTCATATTTTTGTCATTTTACTCGCTTTGTTAGTATCATGTGTCTTACATGCGCTCCTGCTTACTACGGTAACCGTACTTTGCTCGCTAATTATTGAAGACTAAAAGGGAAAATAAACGGATTGTGAATAACTCAATTAGTTCTCATTTCTTTTTGACGAAAACAGCGATATCCGCAGCTTTTGGAAGATTCTTGACCTAATAAAACCTTCATCTAGAACTTTCATAAAGAAAATCAAATCAACTTATTTATCTATCAACAAACGTATCAGGCTGATGCAAAAGTAATCGCGGCTCCAAAACGTAGATTTTAAAACCTTATAAATAGGTTCAACACATCTTTGATAATCAATATGTGAACCATTGCAATTATCATACTTTTGCCAATAGTAATGGGCTTCCTTATTCCTATAGCTCAGAAATTGGTGTCTTGACGTCGGACGAGCTCCTGTAAGGCATCTTCTCCATCTTGTTGGCTGTGAGAGCGTTTTCTCAGCAAGAAAAGGCTCGGTAGCTCGTTCAACTTTTACAACGCTCGTTGTGTCTGTGACATGAAATTGTCGGTTGAGTGGGATCAAAGCGCATCTGCATTTGCACCAAACTAATATTTCTTGCCGAGCAGGACCTATCAAGATTAATTTAGTCTTGGAAAATCTATGAATTAGCAGAAATGTTTCAGGTGAAGTTATTCAGTATAAAAATTTGACCTTACATTGAAATAGTATTGTTATAAATGACTTCAGAAAGCAGACATAACTCTACGTCATTATCACGTGCGCTTTTGTATTCCAAACCTGTGTGTTTTGTGATAGAATAATAGGATAATTTGGCATACAATAAAATTTGGTTCATTGCAAAAGCTTTATGATGTAAATGAGAGTGACGACTATAAAAATTATAGAAAAATAAGCGCTTTCTTGTGCGATGATCGCTTAAGGGCCTTGACTAAAACATATACACCCAGAATTACTCCAAATTCTGGCGACAAATAAAAGGGCTTCTTGCAGCTATTTAGAGCCAACCAAAAGAAAGCGTTAAGCAATTTGTTACTCAAAACTGCAGACGTATGCTTTCGACATCCGTCACAAAAATGGCTAATTTTGTTCAACAGCGCTACGATCTGCATTTACAGGATGATGGCTTGAAAACGAACAACTTGCAATCTAGACGGTGATTTGTATTACTCATCAGAATGATTACCAGTAGCTTAGCACCTTACCCTATATCTGTAATAAAATTTCCATAATGGAGTGCCCGCCAGTTGAAAAAACAAGAGACCTGAAAACGCGTCCATGATGTTTGGAGTTTCTAATTTTTGTGTAGAGGAGTATACAAGTTATCATTGCTTTGACAGAAGCATTTTGGTGGTAGTAGCCTTGTACTAAAGATGGTAGAGCTAAAATGTAAATGAATCCTGTGTGCTTTTGTCCTAAACTTTTCGAAAAAAAAAACCATGCAACACCTATAACTTTACTCAACTAAGAGGAATACTGAGATTCCAACAAAACTTGGAACGTGATATTTTCGTGCCACGGACTTGAATCGTCACTGTCTTTTTATACCCCGAAAGGTACAGCAGCTGGTCGAGTTCATAAGACAAAAACATCAAATTCCATATTTTGCTGTGATATTTCACATTTTGTCTCGTTCTTAAGAATAAAATTAGGTGGCAAATTCGAGAAAAAATAAAGGTGCGGTTGCCTCATTAACTTGTAATCTACTTGGTACTTATTTCTTCAATGGTCATTTTGATCAGAAATTCGTGCAACCACAGCACAATTTCCATTTGATTGGCAATTGACTGCTTAGGCAAGATTTTCTCTTCTTGGAGTCTCAGAAGTAGCGGTTCTAAGGCCTTTTCAAGGCATCGCCGTCATAGTCACCCGTCGGCCTTGGTAGGTAGGGGTGAAATTTGCCACTCTTCAACAGTATTGTCACCACGGAGACGATGATTTTTGTAAATGACGTCCTCTTAGCTAAGTTTTCAGATGAAAAATCAAGCTCTTGATTATCTCCGAAGGACCTATAGAATCATTGAAAAAAAAACACGTCCTCCATGAGATTTTTAGCCATTGAAAGTTCCGCAAACTCGAAATCGAGAATAAGTGCGCACATCCATTTCTAATGGATCCCATGCTCTTCCCGAAAAATTTTCAAAAGGATTTTTGTTTCTTTATTGCATAACACTTTTTGGCCAATTTTACCTGAAATGCTACTACAATAACAGCTCAAATGGCGAGTTTTGCTCGTACACAACATTACAAGTGTAATTATGGTAAATATTTACTATTTAGTGGAGTTATTACCAATGTTTAAGCCAAGCACGAGGCTAGACTTTATCATTTAATCGTCTAATCGTCCACTTCTGATTTGGCTTGGCTTGGACTTCACAAATCTTTAGTAAAACCTTCTTCAAAACTTGATATTACGGAATCTCATTATTCGCGATTGCCATACGTCGTCATTTCAATGAAAATCGATCAGCTGAATTCAGTAGAATTTCTGAGCGTCCTAACCAGGCTAGGTTTTCTAACATCTAGCTCCCCCGTTTTTCTGAAGATCTTCTTACTAACCAGATCAAATTTTGTATTTATCTTACCGATCTAATTCTTCTGTACTTCTAACCACCTCTCGACACTTCTGGGCAAGCTAGGGTTTTGACACTTTTGAATAATCCTTCTCCTCTGTTCTATCGATCAAGTGAACTTTTGTATACTTCTAATCAGCATGATTTTTCTTACTTGCCTAACCAATCGAATTTATCACACTTCTATTCACCTTATATTCTTAAGCCTCTAACCAACTGGATTGTCTGGATATCTGACCAGTCATGGTTTTCTAGACATATAGCCAGCCGATCTGAATGTGATCGAATTTCGATTTCAATTCCTTTGTCTTATCGGTGTTGAATTGCATCTGTCACTATTGTTATATACTCTGAAAAATTTCCTCCTGATTATTTGTTCCTTAATGTGACTTAATCTCAACTTGATTCAGCCTTTATCTCTTCTAATTGCATCTACCCGACTTCAATTCTTCGTACTCATAGCGCTTTTCGGTGCTTGACTACAGAAAGCAATGCGCCTTCTACAAGAAGGGTCATGAGTTCTTCTCTGGTTAGTTTACTTCAATATCAGTCCATTTGAGTTTGTGTCTACTGTGACATCTATTAAACATCATTTATGGAAGCTGAGGTTGTAGTAATAAAATGTTCTTTGAGTAAAAAAATAGAAACAGGACGGTTTCTCCATTCCCATAAACTAGAAGATCTTCCAAAACACTTTTTTGTCCTCTTCGTTTATTATTGAACTATCTATCTTCCACATTGAAAAACAAATTATCAAAGTTTTTTCTTATTTCTCATCAGTTTTTCAATCGATGTCGGAGCCTTCGAGCTATTTGTGTACTGGGAAAGTTGTGACGGTTTCTACCGAATTCAACTTCAAAGTACAAGTATCTTAGCTTAGAACAAACTTAATTAACCATATTGAAATCAAGATATGGGTAGAACTTCAGACCTCAGGCGAGCTTCAAACCCACGATTACCCTTACAGAGGCTTACGCGCTTTTCATCACACCGGCCAAGACCCGACCTTTGCGTTTTTCGCAGTCCTTTAACTCATTAGTTTTCAATGAAAATCCCCATATAATTTAATAATCAAGTCAAATTCTGCTTGAATCTACCATCTGATAAATTCTGAGAACTGTGAAGAAAGTTGTTCTTTCCGCAAGTTGCTGATGTTGCCAAAAAGGTAAAAACATGATTCGTAAATAATTAAAATTAGGCGATTTTTATCACTTTAATCGAAGTTTCATACTTTACCTTTCTCAATCAGCATTGCTTCCAGCATATATTGTTGGCTGTTGTTGTGGAACATCGTAGTTGTCGTAGAATAAAAGTCCATTCACATGAACTCAGCTCAATCAAGATGAATGCAGTGCTTTTATTTGTGAATTGTTTTGTTGTCAAATCTATACTTATGATACGATTCGTCTTCGGTAAGTGTTCCTCGTATCTCGGCTTGTTCATTGATTCCACACATCGTATCTCAAGAGAATTGAGTGGTGAGCAAAAACACGGCCTCAGGCGGGAATCGAACCTTTGTTTCATCCTATCCGGTGACGCGTGCTCTACCACTAGAGCACCAAGGCACATTTGCGCCACCACTCATTCTTCAACATCTATTCTTAGCTATCAGCCACCAACCTTCAACAGGTGTGGTCGAATATGCGATTTCGCTTTATAAACCCAGTTGAGCTGATACCATTGCATTAACTAATATTCGAAATTTCTAGTAATCTAGAAAATAAATTTGAATAAAAAAAAGGAAATAAGAAGAAAAGAAATAAGAGATAAGAAAATTCAATAAAAAGAAAAGAAATTCTAGAAATTTCTAGAATATATGAATGAGCATAACATTTCGAAGAATGCCGTGAAATACCAGAAAATTCCTATACTAGTTACCACTTATTGTAGTTGGTTCTCGAAAGAAAATCCATTTTTCGTCGTACATCAGAAATCTCTTTGCAAAGGACGGATTATCGGTCGTTTTTGTTCCGCAGAAGAAGCGCACAACAATCTTCGTAGCCACAATGGCTGCGCTTTTCATTCATTTTATCGACAACACATCCACTTGGCTTGATTCTCGACATTTTTTTCAGAATTTCCGAACTTTGTTGAAAAGTTTCAAACGTTTTTTGTTCGCTTCGCCTGATCCATCTGCGAGCACTCAAACCGTTTAGTGCACTGATTTGATTTGGCTTGTCTCCAAATGGTTAATTCGCCGGATATGTGCCGGTCATCCTCGCCCTTACTCAGTTTTTCTTTCATCATCGCTTTCATTTTCAACGCAAATCTATCTAAGCCACCGATTATTGCCGCATTGTAATGGTTCCGATATTCCCTTCAACATCAATGTCATTACGTTGCGTGATATGCAGTGAACTGAATCAAATGTCGGATCTGCTGGCAGGCCAAATCGTTGGCACTGTGGCTGCTGACAGTATCGATACCTTGCATAGGGCAAAAGAAATAACGCAAGAGAGTTGGTGGTGTAGTGGTTAACTCCTGGCGCTAGAAAGGGAGAGGCTTGGCTCCAATTTCAATACGAGGTCCGAAATTTTGCATACCACTCAGCAATGTCGTGTATGCCTTCAAATTCGTCTGTTTTTTAGATCTAACCTGAACAGTATAGTCTGATAACATATTTTGAGCCTTTCGTGAGGTCTGTTATGGCGCTTTATAAAGAGCATGACAATATCGTATATAAGCTGCGGCATTATATCACTTCTAAAAAAGCGGTAAATGAAGAATTGTCGATACCATAATGCTTGCTTATAGATAAAATGTTCCATAATGATTACTTGCAGATAAATTCCATAGTTTTGCGTTTATTATCAAATTTTGTTCCAAATTTCCTCTTATATCCTAATGATATAGAGTGGTGTGCGAAAACCTTTGCGTCGGTTGGGATTCGAACCCACATTCACCCTATCCGTACAAAGAGTGGTGTCAAAACGGGCATCGGTAGTGCAACGGTTCAGCATGTGCCCCCCGGTATGGGGTGAAATGTGGTTCGAATCCCAGACGCAGAAAGTTTCTGCACACCATCTACATTATTAGGTATATCGCAACTTCATAGCACCGCAAAAAGCGGTCAAATAAAACGGATTCTGATTTTACTCAATTACTTCACTAATCCTTCTGCATTTCTATTGCTCAATAACTTGATTTGAGCTTGTTTAAGTGCAGGAATTTTACCTATAATTGATTTCGGTAGTGCAGTCGATAGCATCTGGGTCCCGGAAAGGGCTACCGCCGATTCGAAGCGCATCTGAGGCTCCGGATTTTACTTAATCTCGTAGTTCTTGTCGTTATGTCCTAATGTTTTTCGCTTTGAACGAATTCATTATTATCGAATCTACGACACTTTGAGCCACATATGGCCCCAGCAGTGTGTAGCGTTGTCACTTAATCTTCCTTGATCAAACGAAAAACACAAAGTTAATGGAAAAAAACTTATTGATTCGGCTAACGTCTTTGATTTCTTCGCCTTCTTCAAAGCCGAATGACCCGAGCCGATGCTTCACAGTCAATCGTCCTCGTTGTTGCTTTCGTTGTCGTTCGAGTCGCATCTTCTTAGGAAGGGGCACCACTCAGATGAGAACCTCATTTGGCAGTGCTCCTTTTATACAGATGACCGTTGATGCTACTAAATAACCATTGATTGAATTTTGTTTTTTAGCGGACAATTCATCCTGCAACTGTCGGTGTATTATTTGCTAGCCGTTAATGTTCTGATAATTCAGAAACAGACTTTTTCTGAACTTCGGCATTACCAACTAGTCACACATTCTTACTTGAATAAGAGGAAAGCGCGAAGTTGATAAAAAAAAAGCAACAGTGAAGCATAAACCATAAAACATAATCAGTGCAACATGTGATCTTTGATCATACAAAAATTTAAAAATTTGCTTTCTACATAAACAGTTTATTTTATTTATTTATACAGTTTAGCGAGGAAATAGTTTCTTCAAATAAACCTAGCTGTTGCCTTTTCTTAGAGATTGTGGATTTGCGCAAGGTGCACATCGAGGACGAACACCTGTGAAGCGTCGGATCGAATCAATCGACTCTGAGTAAAACCAAGCGTGTCGAAACGCTAGCCGAATGAATAAGTTTTTCCGACTAACTTTGTGCTTTTCGCTCAATTAGGGAAGGACATTGATTGACTGATAATGCCGAAGTCAAGGAAAGGCGGCTCACAAAAATCGCTGCATTACTATTTTTATCCGATACCATTGAAGCTTTGTGAAGACTAACAAAATTTCTAGAATTAAATTAAAATGAGGGCCAAATTAAAAAGTAAAGAAGTACCGTATCATCATGACATCAATGTATTAATGCTTTTCTGAGGGGCTGAAGTCATTTGTAGTGCAATTTTCTGACTGAGATGGATCACGTGATAGTGATATGCTCCTTAGAAAAAATTTTATTATATAAAAAGCATGAAATCTAGGAAAGAAATCGAGCGGAGAAAGACAGCAGCACGATGACTGTCAAAAAATTTGCGCAGAATTTTTCGAGATGTGTGGCAAGATTTTTTTCCATTCAGATGATTCATTACGGTTTGGCGGTGATGTTCACGTTTCTTAGCGAAATGTCGATCGGTCATGGAATAAGAATATCACCAATGAGTGGATGCGCCAACGACACTGATATTATTAATACTTTGCTCAAGGATTCCTACAATAAGGTTTGTAGAATTTATAGGAAGGAGTGGAAGTAAATAAAGGTCTTTATTAGCCGAATTTTTTTCACGTAACTAAGTTTTACGTTCAAATCTATACAGTATAGTTTTTAAATTGCTTCTTCCATAAAAACTATCCTATCATATCGAAATTTGTTCAACTTTCAAAAGACAACGTTACAAGAATGCTTTTTATTTTCTGTACCAGTTTGATACTGCACATGATTATCTATTTTATTTCATAGTTTTTAGAAAAAATTGTAGCATTTTTAGTATGCCTAAGTACTCGTCTATCCAAACTATTTCATAATAATTGTGGGGTATGTCCTAAACGAGCAGAGGCATTCAAAGGCTCAAAATAGGTGAGCTAAGAAGTCGGGAATCTTGAAAATTGACTTTTTTCAAAGGTTTTTGACTTGAAGCTTTTAACGAACAGGTACAGAGATGAATGCTCTCATCTTCGCACTGTGATTTTCGGAAGAAACATTTTGGAGGGTGGATAAGCGGAAGGGGAAGAAAACGACTATACAGTTAGAATATAAAGAAATATACATCCTGATAGCATATTTTGAGCCTTTGATAAGGGCTATAATGGAACTTTTATAGTGCTAGACACGTGTTTCGGCCTCACAGCCTCTTCGGTTCCTCGGTGCCTTTACGTGCAGTCATTCGATTCCTCTTTATACGGAGGAATCAACGCCGAACTTTATACACTGATTAAACGGTGAAAGAATCACCGTGGCGTTTCTTAGCGTAATCGATTGCTGATTGCATGGCTTACGTCTGTTACAGAGCATATGTAACAATAACTTTCAATAGACTATTTTGGGACCTCGCTTAAGATTTATATATCCTTACGGCATATCTTGAGCTTCTCATGAGTTAATATTGAGCGAAGTCCCAAAATAATCGTCCGAAAGGTATTGCTACATAAAAAGGAAAATATTATCAAACTGTCTTTTTAGCACTATATTCCTTCTCATCCTACACATGTGCGCGTTGATATGTGGGTTCAAGAAGTGACTGCCGTCTCCGAACTCACACAGGATTTTGAGATCGGTGAGTTGAGTACACTGATGAATTGCCGACAAATTACTCTCGTGTCTCCTCAAAACATTTAGAGCATGAACTGTATAATCTCATATAGAGCAGTGGCCAGAGATGGTGTGCAATATACAGTCGATCTATTGCTGGTTCAATCCAGTGTCTCAGACGAGTCACAAGACATTCAGCTTTCTGGGATCGGAAAATGGTTGCGGCAATTACCTGAAAGGACATAAATAATATATATATATATATATATATATATATATATATCACTGCATAATCACAAGACGTTTTATACGCCAAAAATAAATGCAGTAACTTTTGCGGCCCCACGTTAGAGTAAAATACATGGCTAAATCAGAAACTGTTCACCGCCACTTCTTTGTTTATATCCTCTATCGGTGTACTCGCCACTCGTGGAACTCGGGGATACCTACAACATACTTCGTTCTCATCTCGAACAAAATCTGCTCAATGGGATTTATTTGTTCAAAAGTTTGACACACATGCCACACACCTTTTTTCAAATAATTTTTATGCTAGTGCAAACATGAATGTTACTTGCCCATGCTGTTGCATGATTTTATTCTTATTCGAAATTAACCATAAAAATTCTACCTCCTCTGACTAGCTATCATTTTTTTGCGAGAAAACGAACATTTTACATTGCTGTTCCGCAACCATTAACCCTTCTATTGCGCTTTGTACCACACCATTGGAGTGTTTTATTATTTGTTTTTTTTTTATTTGTTACACATTACCAGCGAAGCATTTAGTGTGACGACTACGGCACTTCTTAAATTCGACTCGTTTCCTCACATTCGTCGTCTACAAAATTCTTTGAACACTTCGCGTGCTCTTTGAACAGCTGATTACGATTTTCGCCTTCTTTATAAATGCCGTATTATGCTGGACGAAATGTATCTGTTTGCGATGGTGAAGGATAGCCGAGCTAAGGAGTTCGCACATTACTTCAAAAAGGATTTTGTGGGAGGAAGTTGAATGAGCGAATGAGCACCATAATTTGTGATAGATTGAGTTACTAAGCTTATAACTATTCCTCGCACTACATTTTTGTTATTTATTATTACACGAACCATTATCTCATTTTTGCCGTGTGAATCCCAGTACTTCGAGCATTCATTCCGCTTTTTTCACTTGTCGTATTGAACATTCTTGAATATTCATTACGGTGCACACACTTCTGCCTGAGAGTTTTGTCTTATTCATGAAAGACGTCAAATACTGGTCAATTCAGTTCTTCTTACAGCCTCAAAGGTAGTCGAGCAAAGACGTTCCACAGGACATTCGTTGATTGACTGCAAGAGAGTGTTGGGAGGTGGCCCAATCAGCACTTTACCTTCTGTCAACTTACCCCATCACCCAGTCGATCATCTTCCCATTATATTCTATGTTATTGCATTTCTTAAACGAATTTCTGAGAAGAACCAATGGAAGCAAAGTGTTGTTACCACGAATAGTTTCTGTCCTGCTTTATTTTCATGCACATGCACCAGTCAGAGCGGATCTGGCGCGGTGGTTGGAGGTGCTCTGCGCCGGTCACAAAGTCGATGGTATGATCTCGCGCTCATAGCTCACCAAGCTGTCCATCCCTCCAAGATTGGTAGATTGGTACCCGACTGGTTTCTGACTTGTGTGAGAGAACAGACAACACTTCCTCGAATTAGCGGTAGGCCACCGAGAGTCATGCAAAGGCCAGATATGCATTCAGTCACCTCAAACATAGTTATAAATTAAAGACCAATGCATGGCGCATTCCTCAGAGGTAGATTAACGCCCAGCGATTTATCCTTTTTATGCATCAGCCTTCTATGTGCATGGTTTCGTAATAATTATGATAAAGAACAAAAGGGCGGATTTCTCGGCGTCTGAGGAATGCGGCATGCATTCCGACTTTATCAAGCATTGTTAAAGGTGATTGTATATATAACTCCTACAATGACTTGCCGCAGCCTAGTCATGTAACAAGTCAGTACTGCTAGCCGAACAGACACGTCTGCTATCAATTTCCCGACCTTCGAAGGATGGACGGTTTGATAGATCTTTTGAACCGGATCGAAATGAATAGTAATAGTGATGACGAGTATGTGAAACAGTGAGAGGTACCCTGTAACACATAAGTGGCCTCTATCTTATGCGTATCACATAACATTCTGCACCTCCGGGATGGGTAAAAGGCCAGGTGATCCGCCCTCAGCATATATATATATATATATATATATATATATATATATATATATATGTAGCAGTGCTAACTTGATAGATCGATGTGACACCACCGATCATTGTCTAGGCCTCTGATGTACTTAATGACTTCTACAAAACGCCCGTTTGATACCATAACGCGTTGTAGCGTAGAAAGAGTGGTGTCAAAACGGGCGTCGGTCGAGGATTTCCGTGAATTTCTCATTTAACGAACACGAGTTTGTTAACAAGCGATTTATGCAGTACAATACAGTCAGTATATAGACAGCTGCAATGGCTTACGTTTCGGCGATTTCGCCTACATTTTTTTAAGCGAATTCGAAAAAGATTGCTAAATAGTGTAAATGCTTTGCCAGATTTTTTATTCAGATCTCTACATCAACGAATTCTGGGAAGATCCCGCGTTACTGTTCGACTATATGAATCCATGTAAGACGAACATCTCGTTTGACGATAAAGTGCTTCAGAAATTGTGGATTCCAAACACGTGCTTCATAAACTCTAAAAATGCTGCTATTCATGAATCACCATTCAGGTTTGAGAATTTGATTTCGTTCATTAACAAATATAAATAGCAATAATATGATGATTATGTTGTCTTCACACTGGTCAGGACAGACAATTTCTGCGCGGAGCATTGTTAAATAGACGAATTTTTTTTCTCGAAAAGAATTATCATATCTGAGACTCTGTTATTGGAAACAAAGTGAGTACGACTGAGGTATTTTCTCAATGCACTTCATATTATCTACTCCATATTACTGTATATCTTATACTATGCACTGTTTATGAAAGTAAGCAATTAAGTCAGTAAATGGCAAGGTTCGTAATAATTGTCTTTCTATTACTAACCTTCTGATCTGTGTAAAATATCTCCCCGACCACCTAAACATTGAAAACAATCCTTCAAAATTGTCGTAAGCTGCTAACATGGGAAGCTATGAATGTTATTATTTTATCTTTATTCTCATTCAGCAGCTCACAAATGGCTTCCATTGCCACGTCATGTAAGAGTTTGTGTAGAGCCCAGTACATCAAATGACAAATATATTTGTGCGGTTTGTCTGCAAGCACTTTAGTTGTTTCAGAAAAATTTTGGTATTAGGGAGATGGATTGATATGAGATGTAGCAGCTAGTGACCCTTACATAATGTTACTCTACAAGTTAGCCCACCTACTCAACCAGTGATTGGTTTATGTTTGAATGTTAAAAAATTAGTAGGCATAAAATCAACATTACATTGGAGTTTGTGTGATCCAATAGTTAAATACAGGACGATACAACCTGGTAAAGTGTTTTCTACTTGAAGGACATCTGACTGTTGTAAAACAGCCCCCTTTGCCGTTTTATAACCCATTTTCTGTTAACCTTTCGGTAATTTCTTAGACGACGGTAGGCAACGTAAAACATCCTACATAAGCCATTTCGTTATTTAATCATCCACTTGACAAACTCTCTATTTTTCGTCTCTAATAAATAACCGAGTGCCTTTTAGTATATCAGTTTCCAAATCTGACGCGTACTCCTTTTACTGATGATTTGAGTCCGAGATGAATTTCTTCCGTCGTTTGCAAATAAGTCATATAGAACTCCGACCCAAAATGAACGGAAGGTTGAGTCGATTCCGCTATCAAGTTATTCTTATTATGATGAACGTTCGTGGACAAGCTGTGTGGTAATACCCTTCATTGTTGTTCGGAGCCCAACCTCTCTAGTTTGCTTCATAACGGTATTGATTCCGAAAGAAAATGCCACAAATAAAACTATCACAAAGACATTGTTCTAATCGTCCAGCGACACAGGTCTTGTTTCCAAAACTGCCTAAAAAAGGTTTCTGCTTTAATGTTAGCATTGATCAATGGCGATTAGTGCAATAATTGATTACGCATCTAAACTTCCTTAGCTGACAAAATCTCTATTATTGACGGATCTGAGCTTCATCGATTGTTCAAAGATTTGTATAACGTTTTTGCAATTTTTGTCATAACTCAAAGAAAACATTGAGCAAACAGATTTGCAAAACTCATTAGAAGATCCTAGAATGTCAGGATACTTATTTGAAACTAAATCGAAAATGTTCTAAATAAGGTTTTATTATATTTGCATTTAGATTGATTTAAACCTATCAGTAATTTTTATTTCACTAATAGGATAGATGATAACATGTTTTGAGCCAGTTGTTGTTGGTTATGCACTCCGCTTTTATTGAAGCTATTGGTTTCTCTCCCTTCGACCGCTCTTTCATAGACCCGCTCAAAATGATATAATCTGATAATGATATAACATGTTATGAGCTGCTACGTCTAATGCTGTACAGCAGCCTCATCAGCCCCCATTGGACTCATCAGTAGCACCCTTCCTCGGTTCAGTCGATCCCAGGAGGCCGAATAAACCTCTATAAAGGAATCGACGCCGAGTAAAAAAAAACACCCCAAGTCAGATGATGGAATTACCTGACACTGTGGTGACCGGAAGTCGAGCTTGTAGCATTTACAATGAGTCATACCACTCCTTTCTACCGCTCTTTTTTACTCGATGTCGGTTCCTTTATAGAGAATTATTTAACATCAGAGAATCGGTTGAACCGAGAGAGGGTGCTACTGATGAGTCTCAATAGGACGAAACAGGCGCCTGTATAGCAATGGACCTAACAGCTCAAAACATGTTATATCTTTATCAGTTATTCGTTTCATTTTAGGGATTGCAGGCTCCAAAAAGAATATTCTCATGAAGAAGTGAAAGCTTTTCAGGAATGTATTTCTCATGGTTTTCGCAAATGGTACATTATGGACAAATTATCGTATGAAGTTAACCGGTCCATGTGATATGAATCTAAAAAGATTTCCATTTGATACACAAAGATGTTTCCTCACGTTCGAATCGTCAGTATTTGTGTTTCCACACAGTGTCCAACGTCGATACGGTAATTAATGCGTTAGTTTCAGGTATAATTACAACACAGGTGAGGTTCGTATGCAATGGAACCAACCGTACCCTGTTATTCTACTAAAACCGATTCAGTTACCCGATTTTGAGATGGTCAACTTCAGTGTGATCGCTGTCGAACAGGTTCATTCTCCACTTTTAACTAATGCACTTCTTTATCACAAAAGATATTTTTAAAAAAATTGGCTTTTTTCATAAAGTTCGAGATGAAGTTTGCTATTCTAACGTCATACTTTGACCGTAAGTGTGACGCCTTGACTGTGACTATTTTGCTGAAGAAAAATTGTTCAACTTTGAGAATTTGATACAGCTCTGTGTTACTCATCGTTTCGGTCAGTTTTGAAAGACGTAGAGAGCAGCGATTTTGTTTCCATAAATCTAATCCTATCATTATTTTTTAACTGCTGTGTCGGAAGTCAAAGAAAAATGGAATGAATGTCGATTGCTTTTTTTCTCCTCACTGTATTTGGTCAACATGAGAAATTTCACTTCACCTCAGCAATTAGTTTTCAAGTTGTTATATAGAGAACGGTGGATATTAATGATGGTGCTGAAAGTCAGATGAAAGATAGATCCTAGTGAGCAACTTTTTTGTAAAAATTTCCATAGTTTAACCCACATGTGGTCTTTTAGATGTATCCTGCTGGTTGGTGGGACGAGTTGACAGTAGCGTTCGTTTTTAAACGACGTTATGGTTGGTATATATTGCAAGGATATATCCCAACTATGGTCACTATCCTGATTTCATGGATTTCTTTTTATTTGGGACCAAGGTGAGTGTGTGAATTCGGATTTTCTCATTTATCAGTGAACCTCACCAATTGTCCTTGTCTTCCTGAGCATACATAAATTCAATTGGCTTCCTCTGCACGGTCCCATGGGCATACTAGCGCGATGGTCAAATTGCACTTTTGGTAGCAATGCAAAACAACAGTAAAAAACTGTCCAGCAAGTCATCATTTCCCATGACGTCCGTTAGTGTCTTTGGGAAGAACGGGGGATTCTTGGTGGCAATATTCAAAATGATTGAAAAAATGTAAAGGGTATCTTCGATGTTTGGATAGCCGCATTTTAAAGAGTTCATTGCTTTGGTGCTGTTGTTATTTAAATGACTCAGTATGCTAAGTAACTTATTTATTTATAGAAGACTTCTATAATCCTATCAGATCTTTTACACATTTGCTCAATGGGATGTTTTTACTGGTAATGTGTGCCCTACAACTTTCATTCGCGTCCACCTCGCGCGATCGTTCTCAATAATGGGGGTCTTTCTTCAGACATTAGTAACGTTTTTCGAGGTCTATCTCGTAATTCTGAGATTGCTGCCATCTGTTTGTACAGATGTCTAAAGTTATCAATGAACACGTTCGTCCATCGCTTATGTAGTCATCCAAGAGAGCGTCTGTACTCTCCTGGATTCCGCTCCTCCTCCCCTTTTTGTATAAAATAAAGAATGAACAAGGCATCAAAGATATGAATTTTTGCAGAGCTATCCCAGCCAGGACTATGTTAGGAGTGAACTCATTGCTGGCAATGACTTTTCAATTTGGTAATATTATCAGGAATCTCCCACGGGTATCCTATGTAAAAGCAATTGACGTGTGGATGTTGAGGTTTGTGAATGCCGTTCTTTATCTACCGTTTGTGGCGACGTGCTTTTTCCTCGTACTCACGAAAAACATCTTTCTAATTTGACGTAATGCCACTTACCTCTCGTTCAAAGTACAATTACTTTTGCTTAGTTTATCAATTTAGTTAAAAGTTTTTCCTACACAAAGAATAGATGTGGTGTTTGCCCCAAGTTTCCGATGTGATGTGTTATCTGTAGCACAAGAAGCAGTAGCACAATCAGAGCCTCTCAACAATCTATTGGGATACGAAGATGCCCACAAATTTACGTATTACGTCCTCTAGTTTTTTTTTTTGAAAACTTTTGCGACGTGTTGAATGCAATGTTTAAGTCGTGTAGCCGAGATTAGAGTCTCTCGTTCAAATCCTATTGCGTCTCAGGGCTGTTATACTTTTAGTCTCACTATAACAATTTTACTGTTTCTGAGACAGCTACGTAATGTAGCGACTGTCCTGCTTGAGGCCTCTGGCTTTATCACAACGATGGGAAATAATTAAGCATAAGACGAAGGCAAACAAAAGGAGATATCTGCATAGAGAAATAAATCTATTGATAGTAATTACTCGTTGTGAAGATCGCACGTTAGAAGTTCCCCAAGCCTGTAAGCTTTTTGTGGTCGAGAAGGTGGATTCTGGAATTGTCTAACAGCAGTCCACTCTTTGCTAGCCAAGTGAGAATGCTTTAGCTCGACTCTCCCAGCATTCCGAGGACAGTCGATTTGAGCAACATTTGCATTCACAAAGAAGACAACGATTTTCAACTATTAGTCGAACTCATATACGAAAAGTTCGAGGATCATTCAAAATAGTGGATGCAAGGAACGAATAAGTGGTTGAATCAGCAAAACTGATGTTTAGGCGTGTCACGTAAAATAAGTAGATAAAATAAAAGGCTTCGACGACTGGATCGTTCTTTGTGCTCTGAACACTGTCGCCCGGGGGAGGGGAGGCTAGATGCAAATGATTTCGAATCGTCTCCAAGAAACCAACTTTTGTTACCTCCTCAAGCTAATCGTGAGTACATCATCTCGCATTCCGACACTTTCGACAAACAAAGCCCCATTTGCTTTGAGAGATACCCACAAAATGATTTTTACGTCTGGCTATCGCTTGCCCACGGCATTGATCGGAAAATTCCTTAATTTTCTCCTTTTTTCTTCTTCAACTAACACGTGTTAACACACTGTTTATTTAGTAAAATATGTGCAGAACAATATAGAAAGTTATAAGTATTGGCGTTTCAACGGTTTTTCGCCTTTTTCAGAGCCTGAAAAGTCAACTTGACATGCCACTTGCTGAGTCAGACACTTTTGTAGCCAAGCAAATAGAAATTATTACGTAAGCATTAGCTGCATAGTGAGCAACTGTTTTATATATATAGATATATAAATGTATATATATATACATATATATATACACATATATATATATATATATATATATATATATATATATATATAGTGCGTCTACGTAATACCTGATGGGCCATAAAATAACAAAACATTGAAGGTATAGAAGAAGCTGCCAACTATGCCTTACATACTAAGTTTTAATTGCTTTGGTTACAAAAGTGTATGAATGAGTAAATTACATGTCAATTTCTGATTCTTTCGGTTTCAAGAAGATGAAAAAATCTAAAATACGAGCCATTACAACTTTCTATACTTTTCTGTGTGTTGAACTGAGAATATAGTTTTGTTAACAACTCCGTGTTTACGGGACAAGAAAGTTATTCATGAAATGGTTGCGAGTACATCTAGATCTCAAGGAAAAGATCGTTGAGGCATTTTAGGCATTGCTGTGCCAAAACGGTAAGAATGAATAGATTCAATGCACGAAGGATGAGGCAAGGTCCTACTGACGCATAATTTAGTCAGATGCTGTTTACATCGTTCGTTGTGGTGAAAATAATTGCTACAAGTTCATTTTTTGAATCTGAAAAAAAGGAAAAAAATTTTACAACTTCGTGTACATCACGAATTCGGCTCTATTTCAGTGGTATGTTATTCATCTTTCTCTCGCTATTGGAATTGGCTGTTGTCGGATTTATGTCGCGGAATGAAGGATTACCACCCAAGGTAAAAAAGAAGCGGAAACGTGATGAATTGGACGACGAATTCTCATGGAAAGGCATTCAAAGTAGTCCCAATCTTGAACTACGACAGGTTTGTTCCACATTTCACCTTTTTGATCTAATACCTGAGGTTCTGTTATGGATCGTTTTCCAAACAATAAGATACTTGAAGCATCGAATTAGTCATCGGCTGACAACATCTTCCTTTCCACGAGATCTTCCGTTAATTTTGAGGATTAAAGGCCTCTTTTGCTTTGTCTTATGTTGCAATACTCAGTTGTTCATAGCGTAAGAGAGTGCAACAAGAATTTTTCCGATAGGCAGCTTACAAATATTTGGGAAGATAACGTAATTAATAGCATAAGTTGGGAGGAATATGTGGGTGAATAAGTTAACATTCTTTGACAAATAGCTATGATCCGCTCATACCTTGCTAGCACAATTCGGGAGTGAATGAAATTGAGTGTAAGCTGTAAATTTTGTGAATCAGTTAAAAATTGTGCCTATGGATTGATGAAAAAATTTTACTTCATAAAATGGCTAAGAAAATACCTTCCAATTTTCAGTTCTGGTTTGACAAACGAGTAAACTTGTCGCGTAACAGTAACGAGGTGAGTGTCTAAAATCTCTTAAAGCTTAGAATAGCTAGTTTTCAATCAATAAACTTTCTGAGTAAGGATAAAATTATACCGTATTACTACCTAATTCTTGTGAGTGGTGAAGGATAAATCTTGGATTCAGTTCGCAAGCGATGGTCCACCCACATGAATGCACCGTATCCGCCCGTACGTAAGAAACATCAGCGATGGCATTTGATGGAATCCGTTAAGAAAATGGTGGAAAGCTCAACCATCTTTACGGCCTGAAACAGTGGACTTCTATAGGTTGTCAATCAGAAGCATATATGAAATTCTTTTTTGAACTGTTTTTTCGAAATTTTCCTTGAAACTGTAACTTCTTTCCACTCCGCTTTTCTTGTTTAAACAATCAAAGGGTAAAGTCAGTCGCTCATCGTACATCTGAACTTTAGAAGAACATCATAGAGCAATTTAGTACGAGTAAAACGCAATAGTAGGATTTACAAAAAATCGTGACCAATGTGTAATCATATGTGTAAATAGACGTAACACATGACTATCAGAATTAATTTATGATGATGTATTTTCAGCGCCATCTTCTTTCCTACAGCCTATTGTATGTTCAATGTGACGTAAGTCAAATTTAATTTTTTGCTAATATTGCAGATATGATGCCGAAAAATATCTTTTTTCAGTTACTGGGGTTACTACTTGTCCAGTCTTTCAGCAATCTATGATGAAACTCTGCCTGTTTGAGACAACGCAAATGTTTGATGATGAAAACTTCTAATAAAATCATATTTGCCTTAGTGTTTTTTTCATCAGGAAAAATACGACAGACACATGATCACTTGTATCAATTATCGCCCTGTTGATCGTCGAGTGACTCGAGCGGGCACCAGTAGCACTTCCTATTTTCCTATTTCATGCAAGAGTCCCTGTGGATCCTTGTTTCTCCAAAAATTCCTTAAGCATCATACCTTTCCTTTACTCTTCTCGTAAAACAAGTTGGACCATCGAGTTAATCCTTCTCGCGGCTTCTTTCACATTCCAAGAAGATCTGCGGTTGGTAATGGCTTTCTACATCTGATTGTTGCTAAAACGTTTTACGTGTCCGGACCACCTGAGTACTGACAGCTTGGGGTGTGGAACGACATATTTGATTTTCTATCGCTGATAAAGGCTAGAGCTTCGGTTCTTTTCTTTTAACTGAGAGATGCAGTACTCCTAACAAATACCTATGATTGTTCGTGCACTAACGCCAAGTGATCTTTCATCCTGCTTAAGTAGTGACTCTTGTGAAGTATGCGTTAAGGGATGACTGCCGAATCAAAAGGTGGAGGTGGAGACGGATGTTCTTTGTTCTCCTCTTTACACCTTCGATGCTCTTGAACGCTTCTCAAGTCCTCTCGCTCTGTCCTACGCAGCGGTGTAACTAAGTTATTCATCATGCTGACTTTAAGTCCCAGAGTCGGAGACCAATTTTTTCCACAGGTAATGTCGAATTGCTGAACATTCGCTCCGCCTGACTAATGCTTAGTCTTCAAGGTGATATCATCAGCGAACGCAAAGATGATATAAATGTCTACCATCAATTTTTACTCCCATGTTGCCCCATTCTAACGTTCGTATGACGTGATGGAGGGTGGCCAAGCGTTTAATCTCCTATCCACTACTCGGGGACGCTCCACGTGCCCTTAGCTGCCCGGGTTGAGATCGCTCAACAGTGGAGACCCTTGGCGCACATGATACTGATAAAAAGATTTGGCTCTAGAAATTCCTCGGAGGCACGCAATTTATTAAACCTATTCATGGCAGCGCAGAGGTGGTTGTCCTCTCATATAGAGCTAGCTCCATTCAAATGAACTCGGAGAGATAACGGATAGTGACGACAAAGTGTACAATTAAATCAACTACTACATGGTAGAGCACTTCAAACCACTGCGGTATTTGAAATTTCTTTACATCTATACTACTCGAAGGAGATAATAGAGTGGTTAGTGATGTAATCTATTCAGAAGCAAGTCATGCTTCAACTCCCTTTCGAACTATTTCCACATTGCCGACCTAGTGACTTATTTCACTTCACGGCAGTGTAAATCGTTTGTCGCCGCCTACTGCCTTTAGGACAATGTAGGAGCCCTAGAGATGATTGGATAAGAAAAGGGTATTGCCTGACTGATTAGGCTGCCAAGGTCGAAACACGTGTATCAGGCTCTATCAGTTGCCCATAAAATACCACCTAACATGTTGGCTCAAATGATATTTTGAGATAAGGACAAAAGGTTAAAACTCTCGGCGTTGATCTATCCGTTGAGGATGCGCCATGCATTCGTCTTTAATTTATAACTTCTTTTGAGGTGATCGAATGCATATCTGGCATTCACAATGACTTGAAGGTGGCCTCTCGCTGTATCGAGTCACTGCTGAATAGCCTCTCTGACAAGTCTGAGATCCAGTGTAGTACCAATTTGCCGACCTTGGAGACAGGATGGCTTAATGAGTCGTAAGCACGAGATTGAATCAGTGACCTCGTCTGCGACGCAGAGCACCTCTAACCATTGCGCCACGTGTCTCTCAATAATGCCATTCTGAGATATTTCCACACAATTCACTTGAGAAAAATGGCTTGGCTGTTCTGAAATACGATATTCATGTAGAAGACGAAGATTTCGTGCAACGGCTTATCCAACAAAAGAAAATTCTCCACTCAACTATCTACTATCTAGAAATTGACTCAAATAAACCAAGATTACGTTAGGTGCAAGGCACAAAGTTATTGCAAGCAGTGTTTGCTGGATTCAGTGCAAGAGTAGCTGATGTTCTAATGGTCTCTCGCCTTTCTCAAAGTCTCGAAAGGTCAAATTTACGCGCAATCCACTCACCTAAGTATTTTCAAAATCTTGGTAGAAACCCGCATCAGGGTTTAAATAGCGACAAACCAATGAAAAACAGTGGTGTTATGATAACTGCCTAGAACGAAAACATCAGCAAAAGCCACAAACGTACAACCTCAGCAGCTGGGAGCTTTCATTTAAGAGACCGCCGCCATATCCATTATGGTCACAGGCCTCAAGCATAGCCTGACTATGGCATAACAGTGGAAAAGTGTTACTGAATGTTTGGATAGAAGAATAAAACCTTGCTAAGTTCCAGAAAATCTCAACCTAACATGTAGTCGAACTTTGAATCTTTGACTTAGGAGACCGGCGCCTTTATTTATGAGGTCATAGGGCTTGCTAAGGTTCTCAAGCTCTGTCATGCGCCGTGTGATAACATGACGGATACTTGGAAACGGAAACGACATTAGAATGGCGTGAAGGTTTCGTTGCTAGAAAGCGAGATTGAAAGATCACCTGTTCGCAAGACTCCCAACCGAGCAGGGACTCGAAGCTTAATTCTTATTTGGAATAACCGTTGCCTGGAAAAGATTCCAGAGATCTCACGACATAGTTTGAACTCCGACATAATGGCGAAAAGGCATTATCGGACTTGTTTTGAAACAGAATGAAGCTTATACCAAGTAATCGGCAAACTGCGACCAGCATGAACTCAGATCTTAGGCTTGCCGGTCCGAAAGCCGTTGCCTTAGCCACTAGGCCAAAGGCCTCCGGTATGGTCCTTAATTGCACTGTTGTGTACTGACAATGATATAATGCCGCTGAACTGAAATGAAGGCTCCTCAGGCTTCTCAAAGAAAACAATTTTACAATCCACCAGAAACATGAATCTTGAATTCTCGATATAGGAGAGCATTCCTTTGAACTACCACCCGAGGTCGGTGATTTCAATACGATAAAATAGGGAAAACGCAATGCCGTAATGTTAGCAACCTCAAAGAAAACTTTCTCAAGCACCGCAAAATCTCCGACCCAGCAAGGACTCGAACCTTGAATCTTCGGTTTAGGAGACCGACGCCTTATCCATTAGGCCACAGGGCCCTGGGAGTGTACGCGTTCCCTCGTAGAATAGTGAAAAGGGATTGCAGGAATGTTTGAAATAAGATCGAAGCATTCCCAAATGCCAAAAAATTCCTCGACTCAGGAAGGACTAGAAGCTTGAATCCTCGGCTCAGAAGGGCAACCCCTAACCCACTAGCGAAGGTCATTAGTGTCGACTGCCACGGCATATAGGTGAAATGGCATAATCGGAATGTTTTTGCACAGCACTCTACATTATTGGTATATTATAAGATCATACCACCACAAGTGGCAGTCAAAATAATGAATGTCGACTGATTATTGATTCCACTATCTGTCAGCATAAGTGGGTTCAATGCCGATAGCGGCTGTCCCGCCAGACCGTCGACGGTTGACTGTTGACAGACAGCGTGTTATAGCGTAGAAGGAGTGCTGTGGGAAACGAGCGTCGGTGGTGCAACGGTTCAGCACACGCTCCCAGAAAGAGGAGATCTGGGTTCGAATCCCGGCCGACGCAAATCTCTTTACACAGCACTCTACATTATTGGGTACATTATCGGAATGTTTGAAAACAGAATAAAGCATTGTCAAGTGGCGGGAAAGCTCCAACCAGGTTGTACTCTTATGTTGGTTCTCCGGAGCGAAAAGAGTTGCGGTAATTACTTAGCCTTTTGCTGTAGTTTGAACTGCGGCATAATAGTGAACTGCAATGCTCAAATGTCAGCAGACTGAAACTATGACTTTCTAAAAGAGAACAGAAGGAAACTCAAGTCGTAATTATTCAGTTCAGGCAGGCCATTCAGCAGAGTCTAAGCTCAGGTTTGATGCAAACTGACAGCAGTGTAATGTCAGCAAACTGAAACAAACAGTTCTCAAATGGCACGAAAATTCCTCACTCAGCGAGGTATCGAATCATGGATCCTCATATTAGCAAACCATCCCTTCAATGGAGACATCAGAACCCCCATATCGACATGATAGTGGAGGCAATGCCTTTCTCATATACCGTAAATTTCTCAACTTCTCAAGGACTCCATCTGAATTTTCGGTTCGCGAACTGCACCATATCCATTAGGCCACAAGGACTCCGATGGCAAATAACTCAATAGCGACCGTGTCGTTTTTTCGTCTAAAAGCGGTGAAAGTGTGAGGCGAGCTGCGTGGTAGTTTCTAAGTAAAATTCAGAGCCTTTTCGTCACTAAAGGAGCTTCAACCGGCAGAAATTGGTTGATGTGATAGAAGAGATCTGATAAGTAAGGCTATTTGGTGTAAAGAACGTCAGGGTGCTCTAAAACTAAACATTTCTGAGGGGAAAACAGTTGCCTACGTAAGAGTCATTTTTTGAAGTGTTAGTGAACCCTTTGTAAAATTTCAGTCATATTTATTCATATTTCAATTATGTTTACCCTTCATTCGATATTTCGCCAACAAATTAACTTCGTACACTGCAGCAAATGATTGAATTGGCAAATAATAATTTATAAATTCATTATTCTACTGTTTTAGTAGTAGGATGATGTTAAGAATAACCAGGTTCATTTCGAATATAAAGAGGAATGATGAAGAAATGACCTCATTTGCTAGGCAGGAACTTTTCATAAGAGTGTTAACAATCATTCGAAAGCTCGAATTTTTGTCTGAAGCCATACGTGGCCGGTTTTCGAAAGTCAAAACTTAATTATAATTCACAGACACACATGTCTCTCCGGACAAAGGGCTTTCTTTAGAGTATTAGTGAAAATTCGATAGCGTAAGTTTCAACGATTCCAACGCTGTACTTATTTTATTTAAAACCGTTTCTCTTCAGCGCATGAGGGGAAATAAGATTGAATCAGATATGCAAGCAAGTGGTCTTTGGCCAATCACAAGCCCCTGGGTGAAGCGGCTAGGTGGACTGACGCAATGATCGATCGAATTTTGACCGGTCTTATGGAAGTGCAATCTTTGTTAATCAATAAGGACTTGTTCTTCGCCTTGAACGAAAACTCCAGATAAACGTACGACCTTACTATGAAAAAAAAAATTCAAATACTTCAATTTTTGCCATGAATGCGATAAATCAATCATCATTTTCGTCACGTTAATGGAATTCAGTACACCAGAAGGTCCTAATTGCTCCCAACAATGACTCGGAGACATTCAGATAGTGCCTGATTTCCCCTACACGTTTATGTGTACGAAAATAGATCGATCACCGTCAGCCCCCTTAGCCGCTTTAGCCAGAGGCTCTGAAATGGTCAGAGACCAGTTGCTCGTGCTTACGACTTCAATCTTAGTTTATAAACTACACTGCAGTGAAACTATATTTTCAGAAGACAAGCACAGCGTTAAAATCACTGAAACTTACGCTATCGAATGGTTACTAATAGTCAAAAGAAAAGAGCTCTGTCCGGCGAGAAATAAGCGCGTGTGAAACACAAGGAATTTCCTTCCGTAACAGCGTCAAAAAAGGGTTCTTCGTAAACTGATTAAGTGTAGCTGCAGCCAAAGATTTAACTTTCGAATAATTGCTTAAACTCCTATGAAATTTTTCTATCCAGAATGATGTCGTTTCTTCATCTTGTCTCACTATAACCGGAAAGAAAAATGTCCGTATAAGAATATGAGTGGTAATCAAAAAACTCTACTACTGTTGGGAGTTGAACTCGTATTTCACTTATACTGGGGCACGTTCTACCACTATACTACCGAAGTCTCCACTCTGCTACCACTTTTTCGTCGACATGAACTATCAAAGCCGTTAAGAATCAACCTTCATAGAGAAATACTGTTAGCCCGTGTCCTCGATATTGGTGAAACTCGGGTTCAACTCTCGGGGGTCTAGTTCTTGCTTGCCACTCAATATTCTAAGCTAGGTAATCAGCTATATTTTTATTTTCTGCTGCTTAAATCAGCTCAGCGGGGTGAATGTTTTAGTTCTGATGTGATCTCAAGCCGTGCAAACACCTCAAACATTATGGATGAAAATTGCAGAACAATGAGTATTTTGCCTTTCCTTCGAGTGCTTTATTAAGACCACGCTCAAATTTCAATAAATCCTTTCATTATTTTTATTTGAGCCAACATGTCATGTGGTCTGGTAAGGGCTCTTGTACAGCCCGAGACACGTGTTTCGTCCTTACAGACAGACTACAGAATGAGTATTTTGCCGAAACTGACAGTGCGCACTGCACGCAATGTCAGTTCACCGACAACTCTTGATCATTTTCTAATTATTAGTGTACTCTGAAGGCGTGGTGGCCAAATGGTTATGATGCTCGTCGCGACGCTCATAGAGAAGAGCTCCACCCCCAATTCTCTCCGGCAGCCAGCAACAGTGCCCTATGAAGCGCCACAGCAAGGATGTCCTCGAGATAGCAAGGAGGCTGGTTCAAATAGTATTCTACGCTTTTCAAGAAGAAGACGAACAACGAATTGAATGCTAGAAGTACTGGGCTCCTCATGGTGCAAAAAAAATTCTGTGATGACGGATCAAATAAAGTGATGAAAATTGTACTTTAGGAGTTGGGAGCACTACGGAATTTACGAACAGACTTTATTCCACTTCTTTATAGGTGTTAGTCTTCAATCCTTAAGGGAACACGTGTATCAACTATGACAAACGAGTGTTTTGAAGGGCCTTTCTCGCTGATTACAAGCTCCTCTCAGTATTCGAAAATCATTTGAGGCTTTAAATCTCTGCAATTTCAACGATATGTCTAATTTGGAAAATGTCTTTTTATTACGTCGTAAGTGCAACAATGAAATTATGTTTCACACTTATTCACTTTATTTGATCGGCTGGGCCTTCAATGTAACTCTTCACAAAAGTTTTACTGGTCTTTATTAGATAGACAATAACTTGCGAATTTTGATAATGCAATTGGTATTTTAGAGATTATTATAGAACGCTGTATGGGCGTAAAGAAGATTACAGTTTAGCCCTGAAATATTACCTCGCCTCTTGGGCGTCATAGGTGATTTATTGGTGATTGCAAGTGGAGTTTATACGTCACAGGTATCTTATCGCAAATTATAGCAGTTATTCGGCCGGAGAACTGCTATTTTCCCATCTCTTGTCTTGACTATTGATATATCTCATAGATAATTAGTATGGTTATTTTTTGAGCAGTGAGTCATACCAGCTGGTTCGTGTTTTTCAAACAAGGTGGCCGATGTATTCGCGCAAAAATTGACAACTTCTATTTCCCACATCAGCCGGCCGTGTGTTCGCGCGACACAAAGGCTCGTGCAGCCTTTCATTTGGGAGCCCAAGAAGTGCTTCCCATAGAATCTGGCCAGTGTTGTGCTCGAGAGTTATTCAGATGCCACCGGAAAGCGAAATCTTGGAAAAGAGTCACGCACACAACATTTCCATCCGCCTACTTCCCTTTACTTAAATCAGGCTGGTAATAACTTCCTGTAGATTATGTCGCTGAACATTGCCTACGTGTATAGCCATTGTTTCACACATTGTATGGCTCCTCTCATGCATCTAGAGATCTGGAGTTCCGGGCAACTTACAAATAGGCTCACATCTATTGCATCATCATGTGCCGTTGACATTGCGTTACATATCATGATTGTTGCCTCCTCAATTGCAGTTATGTTGCAATTGTTATATGTTTTTGATCGTGCGCAGCCGATGATCGGATGAACCCAGTGACTGTCAAAAATACGAGAAAATATTTTTACAAAACATAAATTTATAAATCTGCTCTATCTACAATCATTAGTGATTTTTGGCGATTTTTTGTTTCGAAAATTGGCGATATTTGTTAGGGGATGAGCTCTCTTTTTCGAGCGTAGCGATGATACAGGTGATCCGGTGATCCGAAAAGGCCAGTGAACATTTCAATTACGAGAAGATGGTGTTACAAAACACTAATCTATAGATCCGCTTTATTTAGATTCATTACTGACTTTTCTTGATTTTTTGTTCAGCAAATTGACGGTAATTTTAGGAAATGAACACTTATTATCGACAAAGCGATGACAAGGGAATTGCAGGAAACTAGTGAATATTTCATATACGAGAATATAGAGTTACAAAACATAAAATCAAATCTGCCTCATTGATCGGTGATTTTTAGAGATTTTTTCTCTCGAATATTGACAATATTTGCTAGGGGATGAACCATCTTGATCGAGCATAGCAATGATAGAGGTGATTGGAAGAAGCTAGTGAATGTCTCAAATATGAGAAAATAGTGTCACAAAGCATAAATTCATGAATCTGCATCATTTAGATTGATTAATGACTTATCGTGATTTTTTGTTCCGTATATTATTGACGATATTTGGTAAGGGATGAACCCTCTTTATCGTGCATAACGATGGTAGAGATAATGTAGCAATAGATCCGTAGATCCGTTGCCACTGTTCTAAGAATTTGGGTAGGCGATCCGACGGACTGGTCTTGACGTGCTCTATCGCAGCAGGATCTTCAAAGGACGCAGTCGCGACCGCGCCGCCAAATCATCAAAACGGCAGCTAGTTTCGTAACTTGTTGACTCCGTGAGCGCTCGTCTTCGTCGCTCTTCCATTGTGATCCTATGATTCCATCACTAGTAGTTTCCTTTCTGTTCTTATCATTCTTTATCACTTCCGAAGCTCAACACATTGTGAGCAGAGCTCTTGGCAACGCTGCGGGCCCAACTCATGAGTTCTGTTTAACGCGCCATCGGGGCATGGGTTCCAGTCCTATTCACATCTACTTTCCGAGAATCATGTGAACGTATATAATCACCCACTGGTTTCTTTGATGCTATATTCTCCTCGGTTCTGCTGTGTTCTTCTCCGGCGCAACCATAACGCATTACCGGGCTCGCCACATAGTCAAGCCCCGTAGCTCATCGCTCGATGCATCGATTCGCATCTAACAGTCTCCACTCATATGTCGTCATGATATCATTATTTGTATAACACCACTGTGATGAGTATATGCATTTCAGGTTGCTGTCTATCTCAAATACATCATTGTTGTCTGGTACACCTATATTGTTATATATGGAGTAATTCCATCATTCACCTCGCTGTTCTAATTCACACCGATAAACTAATCTCGAATTCGCAGCTAAGCAATCAGTCAATCGCACGCAAAGTCCTTCCTCACCAAGAGGTGGGACGATCGGAGGTACTCAGCAGAAAACCTCCTTCTCCATCAAACAGGAACACAGGAAATCTTTCATTCGGGCTATACAGGCTCATGGCTCATGGCTCAATGGGTCAACATGTTTATATCCTTATCAGATTACTGGTGTCTGAGCAAGGTTCATAAAAAAGCGGTCGAATAGGGAAGTATGATTCATTTCAAAAGCTACAAGCTCTGCTGCCGGTCACAAACGATGTCAGGCCATTCCATCATCTGACTTTCGGAAATTTATTGCCCGACGTCGATTCATTCTTAAAGGAGCATAGCCTCAAGGATCGGTTGAACCGAGGACGGTGCTACTGATGAATCCAGGTAAGACGCAACAGGCGCCTGTATAGCGCTTAGACTCTAGTAGGTCAAAACATGTTAAGTCCTTGTGATAACTATTGTTTAAGCAAGGTCGATGAAAAAGCGGTCGAATATAGAAATCTCATTGAGACAGTTTGAATGTTCTTTGAGTGTATTACGAATACTTGCTTACAGCATTTATTGCAAAGCCTCTATGAGTTGACAAGCTTGAAAATGAGGCGTATGAGGAAGATTAATCAACTGAAAAAGAAATGGCCTGAAGAAATCAGAAATAGGCGACTCCGAGATATTCTAAAAGACGTTGAGAAGTGTACTGCTATTGAACAGAAGGGTGTTGGCGATCAGTTCAAATTGCAGCCTGGCCAGTAAGTCTTAGGCACATTAATACTTTGAATTCGTACCCTATCTTAATTGTCATTAATACCTCTCAAATATTTCCACCATTTAGATGGGAATGTTCTGAGTTTTGCGTTTGGAGTGATGCTGAGAAATGTTCCTGTTGTGGTACGAGGAGAAGCACTAGGAAAATAGGTAATGCAACACTGAAGTATCTACACAATATTTATACCAAAGTGATAAATGCGTCATATCTGTAAAAAAATATAGTACTAGTAATTTTTTAATTATTTTTAACTTTATTTGACCCTCAATTCATAATGTATTTTTTCACTGTGCGGATACCAGTTATTCTAGCATTTAATACGTTGTTTCGTCTTCTTCCTTAACGTCGTAGAATACTGGTTGAGCGAGTCTTCTTGCAATATCGAGAATAGCAAGGCTGTGGCCGTTCTAAAGGGCGCTGTTGTTAACTGCCGGAGAGAGTTGAGGGTGGAGCTCGGTTCCACGCGCACCGTGACGAGTATCACAACCACTCGGCCATGACGTCCGTTACCAGTGATTCATATGTTAGATGTGAAGAAATTGAGTAGCAAAGTGATTCATGTGTCATATCTGTAAAAATTTAGGTATTAAAGCGTTTTATGTGTCAGATCTCAAGAAATTAAGTGCCATAGTAATTCATGCGTTAGATCTGGAGAAATTAAGTACCAAAGTGATTCTTGTGTTAGATGTGAAGAAATTAAGTACCAAAATGATCCATGTGTCATATGTGTCAAATTCTATGTACTAAAGCGTTTTCATGTGTCAGGTCTTAAGAATTAAGTACTGTAGTAATTCATGTGTTAGATCTGATGAAATCAAGTATCAAAGTGATTCTTGTGTTAGATGTGAAGAATTAAGTACGAAAATGATCCATGTGTCATATCTGCAAAAACTTAGGTAATAAAGCATTTCATGTGTCAGGTCTTAAATAATTGAGTACCATAGTAATTTATGTGTTGGATCTAAAGACATTAAGTACCAAAATGACTCATGTGTTATTTCTGTAAGAAATAAGGTACTAAAGCGTTTCTTGTGTCAGTTCTTTGAGAAATAAAGAACCGAAATGATTTATGATGTGGGACCATGGAACATCTTACAAACAAACTCGCGATATAATACATCGATTCAGTCACTTCGACATGTGCTTATTTAGGAGAATGATCATTGATCTAAGCACTTGTCTTTTTGAATATGTTTTAATGTACACAAACTCCCTATACGGCGCGTTCGGTGTTTAACTTTGTACGATGCAACAATCAGGATTGTCTAAGAAATGCAGTTTTCTCTGGTTAACAGTTGCCTATTACGGCTCTTTTATCGACACATTTCATGCGATAGTTGTGACTTAATAAACTGAATAGACGAAGATTAAAGTCGACAACTAATCAAATTACTCGCCAACAGAATTCTTTTTATTTAAGCCGCCTTTGGCGGTGTATGATGTTATAGATATACCCGACGATGTCGATACATGCCGATGACTTTTGCGCCAGGTGGGACTCGAACCCGCACTTCACACTATCCGAGGGGTGTGAGTTAACCCGTTGCACCACTGACGCCTGTTTTGTCACCATTCTTCCTCTTCCGGATAGCATGAAATGCGGGATTGAGCCACACCTGAAAGAAATGTCATGCATCACACAATAGTTGTCAGTGTGACTGGGTTTAATTTAGATACCGACTAGGTAGGCCAAATCGTTGACGGTTGGATTCTAACATAGATGCCTTGTAGCTAGAAAGAGTGTTGGCAAAATGGTCGTCAGTAGTGCAGCGAGCTAGAGCACCAACCTCGGATTGGGTGAAGTGCGGGTTCGAGTCCCGGTGACGTGAAGTTTTTGTATATCACTCAACATTATTGGGTACATCTGCTTGCCAATATTGCATTTCAGAAGAAGAGATCTGATATTTCCAAGCGCAGAACAATGCTTTTTCCGGCCAGCACCCACCACAAATGCTCTGGGTAAGATATCGATTCAATATAATAAATAAGATGATCAATATAGAGGTGGAGCTATAGCAGGAGCACAGGCTTCATTGTTAACTTCAACATCTTATTTTTATCCACGGGTCTCCATCATTAAGGGAACGTTGCCCGATTAGTGGCGAAGGCATGTGACGTTTTCCCACATAGGAGAAATAAACATCAACCAAAAGCTAATATGTGCATACTGTAGACTTAACCAGGTTTAGGAATTGAACTTTATGCTCTTGTGTGCCAATTTGACATATTTTATTACTATAAGTCAAATTGGTGAGAAGTCTGAAATCAAGTGATTGGGAATTATATGGGAGATTTCAGAGCCACTTGCGACAAATGATTTCTTTATTGCTATTCCGGAAGAGTGATGAAAGCTACCCCTAGTTGTCAATAGCTCGCGTTCAGAGTCCAAAGAAGCTATATATTAGTTACGTAATACTGAACGATTAGAAAAGCGGCTTCATTTCTTCGACTCCAAAAGAGTTCCCAGTGAGGCAGCGTGGGAATGTGCGAGAACGGAGAGGGCGCTAAATCTCGTGAACAAAATATATGGCCGAAATCCCAATAGACAAAGTGACGATCTGTTCCAATAACACGCGTACACTGCACGCCAATCCTCCATATAAGATCATATAAAGCAGGCAAAAAGGATAAGATGCGACGTCGTCGGTTTCTCTGTGGTAAGGCGGTACTACTGACTTCACTGTCTGTTACACCAGAAAAAAACTGTTTTCAGGGACATGTGATCGTAGAGTTCCTAACGGTGTTGCGTTCTCGTAAATCGAGCTTGACCGTAAGCATCAATCCATTCAAACAACTTTCGACACGGATCGCGTGGCTGTGACTGAAACGATGCGAATCAATTCCCACCTTGACAGTCTTCGTTGCTCATGCACCAATATCAAGCTGTGACAGAAAGGAAGCCGAAGCACTTTGAAGTACTATTGATGGGGCTTATTTTGTTATGCACTCTCCTTAGAGACACTTGCTTCCGGGTTGAAGAGCTGTGAAGGTCAAGTGATATTTTATCATAGTCGCCTTGAGACACTCAGGCAGTCCTCTACCCAGCTCGTTCTGTTTTGCTCCGTGAAATTCATGTGATGTACTTTAGGAGTTCTTTTGAATTCAATTTTTGCATTAAGTTCTTCAGTGGTGATGTTGGAACTACTAACTTTTCCTTGAAATTTCTTCATGCCCATATTGAACTCTTCTATCTCGTCTTCTCTCAACTTGATGGCGACTGGTAAACAACGAAGTCGGTCATAGCCGTTATCGACTCAAATTTTTTCAAAAGCAGACAATCTCGGTGCTGCTAGCTGTGTGAATAAATCAAGCGATTCTATGGTAAAATTCAAGTTGATGAAGATACCAAAGATACCAAAATTTCTACTTTTACAAGTTCTGAAAACCACCTCTTTTTCGGTGTCATAGACTCTATCAAATGAAAGGCATTTCTTTTATCTCAGTGAATCCCGCGATATCGTACTTTGTCCCTTTAGCCTACATGCAGATACCAATAAACGTGCATTATAGGCACAGATCTTCACCTTGATCTTTCAAGTTTTAGGCAGCCTAGAACTGCTTTGAGAGTTTAGCAACCTCTCCATTCTCTTCCTACTCAGCGCTGTAGTATCTTGAGAGAAAAGGAATAATGTGGGCCACTTATTCTACTGCTTAGTGTACGATACACCACGCAATAAATTTTGAGCTCTGAGCATAACGGGTGGTTACCTGATGAAAAAGCCAGTTTCCATCAGCGTGTACAAGTGGAGCTTACATGATACAGGTAACTCTTGAGCTACTTCGATTCGCTTTAGTTATTTTATTGCAAGATGTTGGCCTAATTGGGTTGTAGAATATAATCCGCATAAACGCGAACACATGCAAGCACGTATACATTAAGATAGACACACAAGGTATGTGCCTAGTAAGTGCAGCAGAAGCAGTAAATGTATATCCTAACTATTCATGTCTCAGAGAAGCACAGAGTGACCCTGAGTTTTTCAAGTCAGACAGAGTCCCTCTTTGTGTAGCAATTCCCTCACGGCTTCGTTGCTACTTTTCAATCTTTCGGTCCATGGCTACCATATAGATACGTTTGATCTAGTTAATAATACGAATGAGCGGACTAGATCCTTTCAGTCGTATTAAGAAAAGACGCTTAATGATAGTGGTCAGTTGTAGATCATAGTCGTAGACATTGTTGTACTATCAGCACCGAGTGCTGAATTATTATCGAGTTGCGGTTTATGCTAGAGTGGAGTGGAGGCGTGCACCATGCCGAAGCTTCGCAATGAATTATGTGTGACCCGCCACTGAGGGCAAAGCATCCAGACCCTTATTCAATCATCATCCTTATTTGTATAAGTCCCCATGGCCCTCAAGCACATTGAGCTCATTGAATGCTCTCCTCGATGTAACCTTTACGGGAATTGCATGAACTCCGCGCTGCGCAGCGTGGTCATGCCGCACGGCCTCTGCAACAGTATGCGGTACTTACTAATTTTGCAAATGATGACTCAGCTCTGCCGGTGAAGCCTTCACGTCTCTCCGTCATTCTTGCTGTGGTTCTCACTGCGTGCAATTGCCAGCTTGTTGAGATCTCACTCCTATTACGTACTTGTTATTCTATCATCCTGTTTCATCCATCGTTCATTATTACACAGAACTGCCACTTTTGCTTCACTTCACTTAGGGTCTTACCCATTCTCAGTTGTGAATTTATCTTTCACTCCTATTGCGTGATCGCCATATAGCATCACGTTATAGCTGTGACGTATTATGGTTTAATATTGTTATTATAAAGTTTGGGGCGCCCTGGTTGTGATGCTCGTCGCGGCTCGCGGGGAACCGCGCTCCATCCCCGCGACCCTCTTCGGCAGTCAAAACAAAAACGCTCTATGGAACGCCGCAGCCAGTTATCCTCGAGATTGCAAGGAGACATGTTCGACCAGTATTCCACGTCACTCAAGAAGAAGAAATAAAAACTAATCGAATGCTAGATGTACTGGTATCCGCACAATAAGAATTGCGATAACGAGTCGTGTAAATAAATAAATTCAAATAAATGAATAGTATACCTTTATTTCGAGTGTTCTCTTAGATCACACTCAAATTTCAATAGATCTCTTCATTATTATTTGAGCCAACATGTCATTTGGTCTGGTAAGGGCTCTTGTACAGCCCGATACACGTGTTTCGACCGTACAGTCTTGTCAGTCGGGCAGAACCCGTCGTCTTTCAATCTTTTTGTTAGCCAATCCTCTCGGCAGCCTGCTCTCCCTGCAGAGAGGTCAAAGACGAACGATTTACACTGTATGTCAAGTAAACATATCATCGAAGTTATAGTGTTTTACACTCAATTGCTCTTTGGCTGGTATTTTCACAAGATTATACATTTATTTCGTAAATAAATAGTATTATTATGTTTATATTCTTGGGTTGTTTGTTTGGGCAAACTCACTAATCGTTTTACAGAATATCCATTATCCCTTGTTCTTTATAAGATGATAATGGGTGAAAACGGTTGAACTTTTGATGTTGATCAGTCTTTGAAGGACGCTCCATGCATGTGTCTTCACCTCGTATCGCTGAGGTGATGCAATCCATGCAAATGTGGCTATACAATGACGTGTGGTGACCTACTGATGTAACAAGTTAGTGCTGCTATTCTACTAGCAGTTGTGGTACCAATTCACCGACCTCGGGTAAATGCAAGTTTTGGTGAGCTTTGAGCATGGATTTCAACCATCGTCCATCGATTGATCTATCATGCATGTTGCAGAGCATCTCTCATCATTGAGCTATGCATTCTCTCAATACAAGATCTCTGTTTATATCTAAAAAAGCTTTGTGACATCACATTTAAATGGCGATAATGTGCCTTCAGAAGCTCAAGGTGTCAAGTAGATCCCCATATTATGCATTACATACTGCCTTCCTCTGCGCGGCATTCGGTGGCAGAACAATAGACCACGCGATCTCTCAAGGGTCTAAACTGCGGCATAATGATGGGAAGACATTACTAAAATGTTTGAAAATGAGTATAAAAATTCCCAAATGGCCAGAAAAATTTTGATTCAACAAGAATTCGTGCCCTGAACCTTCGCTTTCGGAGACCGGCACCCTATTCAATGAACTATAGAGCCTCACATGACGTGAAATGTGACAAAATAGTAATAATGTATATAGGTATGTTTTGAAACAAGAAAAATAATTTTGTCAAATGCCGCGAAGTTTCAACCTATCAATCACTTGGATCTTGATTCCTGTGCTCGGCGGATTAGCGCTTGTTCCTTTAGGCCCCAGGGCCTGCAAGCGTTTCGATACAGCGCCTCACCATTGAAATGACACTGGTGATATGTTTGTAAACCGAAGAAACTTTTACAAAAATTGAAAAATTTGCGACCCAGCAAGGACTCGAACCTTGAATCTTCGGTTTAGGAGACCGACGCCTTATCCATTAGGCCACGGGGCCTTGGGAAAGTGTCGCATTTGGTGAATTGATACTGTTATAATGTTATCAAAGTGGAGTAGAGGTTTTTGAAAATAAGCAAGATTTCCGACCCAGCATGGACATAAATCCTGAATCTTCAATTTGGATACCAGCCTTTCAGGCATTAGGCCACATGCCCACACCATGGCCTAGACTTCAACATAATTTTGAAAAGAGAGTGGTGTAATGTTGCCACACTGGAACAAAAACTTAGCTAAATCCGCAAACTTCTATCCATACAGAGACTTGAACTTAGGAACATCGATTCAGTAGGCTGACGCCTTATCGATTAGGCCTTGGGGCCTTTTGCAGAGCTTGGACTAGGGCGTTGTAGTGAAATCATTGAGAGGATGGTTAGCAAGAATGGAGTGCTGTGTTATCAGGTGTTGCAGAAATCCATATCCAGCAATCGCTTCAACTTTAAGTCTTCGCTTGAGGAAACTGTCGCATTATCTCTTACTCCACAGGACCTTCAGCGGTGTCCCAATTGCTCCACTTTTGCGAATAGTATTGTTGGAATGTTTAGAAACCGGAATGAGCCCGTCAAAGAGATTGCAAAATTTCCAACTTTGCGAAGAGTCGAACCTTGAAGCTTCGCATCAGGAGTTCGACCCCACTGATTAGGTTAATGGTTCTCCAATTAAATAGGGTTTTACTGCGGTACACTGGAGGAAAGGTTTTGCTAATGTTTATTGATATTTCAATCCTTTTGTTTCGTCTTCTTGAGACCCACGCTCAAATTTCAAGATGCATGATGAATATTATTACTTATTGTTTATCAGACAAATTGAATTTTGAGCGTGGTCTTAAGAAAAACATTCGTTACTTAAGATATAATTATTTTGACGATACCGTCAAGAGCAATCGAGTGTACAACACTGACCATTTAGTGATAATCTCACTTAATGGAACGTGTAAATACTACGTTTGTGCCTCATCTATGTAAGGGTAGCGTTTCCGCCAACACGATTGGCTAAAAGACAAACGGCCTACCCGATTGGCGAAGCTGATAAGGCCGAAACACGTGCATCGGGTTCTACAAGCGCTCATAACAGACCATATGCATGGATCAAAAAATAGTTGTCACCACATCTCAATCTTTGATACAACTAGTAAAGTGTGTTCTAGCCAGCAATTAAATATGTAATATGAGAGCCTTGAGTTGACTTATTTGTCAGTGGCCATATCCTCACATGTGTCATTAGTCTAAATCATGTGTGATTCTGCATGAAAAGGTAATTCTCTTCATATATATATCACGTGACCTTGTCTTTTTGTTTTCACTCAAATCGGGTTTTGCAGCAAACTCTTTGCCATTTTTTTCATTTTCTCCAACAAAAGACAACCATTATCAATAGTTAGTAACAAAATCATTGACATTTCAGGAGCTATTGCATTGAATGATGTTTAAAAAGATGACGTGGAAGAGTAGCTTTGTGAAGTGCATGACGAATCCGTTCTTGAACTTGACGATTTGGCTTCAATTGGCGTTTGTTTCTTTGTACTCGAATGGTTCCATAATGCATCACGTATATTTGCTGCATAGTAAAGTATCACTCTAACAAAATTCACGATGATAGCGGTGAAACAAAAATTATTTTCCTGAGGATCCATTTTAGGTAGAAGATGTGCGATTCTTTTCTCAATGCGTTGTCTGATTGCATTGTTTATATCCGACATCTCCTCGATACGACTGATCTGTAAGTTACTAGTTTAGTTCAAAAAAGTTAACAAGGCGGCTTCTCTTTCATTGAGAAGCCAAAGACTCAACCTTTATGTTTGAAAACTCTTCCTCATTTCGGACAAGAAAGAAAAAGTGTTTTGTTTTGTAAGCTGAATAGTGATAATTTGGTGTGTTCAATGTGCTAACACCGGATTGTTAATAACTAGATTTTGAAATAACCTGAAGGGGGGAATCAACTGAAACGTTGGCAATTGTAGAGTAAATCTTGTAGTAATGACTTTGAGAGACATGAGTGGTACAGTGATCAGAAGTGCCTAGCAATACACAAACGGGCGTACGCTTGACTTCTCTTCTTAGCACTGAGAATTTACCAGTTTGAGGACGGATCTGAATGTCCAAATTTTGCAAGCAATGGCAGAATAACCCAACCTGACACACAGGATGGACCTGCACCACATATATAAGCTAAATACTCGTTTCTGGACGCAATGTATCCATTTGATTGCACGATTTTTTCGAGGCTTATCTCACTTGAAAACATTTTTTTCCAAAACTTCAATTGATTATTCGAAAGTTTCAACCTCGGCAAATCCAATAACTTGTTTGATTCATGAAAACCTTCTTTTATTGCGTTGTGGCAGCGAAAAGAAATGTTTCACATTTAATTTGCTTGTCTACTCAGCGGAGTACTGTTGGGGCTTCCGATGAATATTTCTAGTTATTCGATAGCACATATTTAGCAATTATGGTAGTAAAATAAATTTTTAGAAAAGTTCAATAGAGCGAGATCACAATCCGAACTTGAATTGGTTAGCTCGTCGCTTGAACATAGCGGGTTTGTTTGGCAATGTGGCGCAATAAAAAGTTTATACATATAGAACTATACATCGAATTGACTTCTACAGCTTCAATACAAAACCTGAAAATTTCTTTTGCAGCTGAGACAAAATTTCTTAATAAATAACGAAAATCTCACGCCTTTCGAATGACGCTGCGCACAGCGATTTCATGTATCGCCGAGCGTATTATTTACAAACTCGCTGTCCGTTCTATACGAATTTCTAACTTTTCGTACTGAAATTCCAAGAGGAACTTTGTGTGTTTCATAGGCACGAAATTTATTTGTTTTATACTGCTTAGTAAACCCGCTTGCTGATTACGCGACGAGCTAACCACTTCAAGTGCTGAACGTAATCTTCTTATCGCTTTAACAGCGCTCTAGGTGAACTTTCATGAAAACTGATTTTGACATCAAAATTTTCGAGTTTTGCGACATCGAATAGTTGCCAATAACTGATCGAAAGGCTGCCCAAAAACCTCGGACCCGTAAACAAAGTAAACTAAGTGTGAAACTTTATATCATTTTAGCTACCACAACGCAACAATACTCACGATTTTTTTTCGCAGCATTATGATGATTCATATTTACCTGTAAGAAATAAATGGTGAGCAAAAATACGACCTCAGACGGGAGTCGAACCCGCTTTTCATCCATACCGGGGCGCGTGCTGCCACTACAGCACCGAGGTTCATTCGCATCACCACTCCTTCTTCAATATCTCTATGATAGCTTCCAGCCACCAACCTTTAACAGGTTTGGTCGGGTATTCGATTTCGTTTTCTATTTTTTGCTGTTTTTGCTCACCACTCAATTCTCCTAGGTAAGTTGAAGCAACGCAATAAATGAAGCATTTATGAATCTCACACATTATCATTCTCCAAGACTTTGGGAAAAATATACAGTTGATCCAATGCTCAGACCCACCAAGCTATGCATTGCCGCCAATGATTGTGCTTTTCCTATGTTCTAGGGCAACAGTCGGATGCATGGCACATCATATAAGGATGAATACTCGAATTATTCTTTCTGAACCATACATTTGGTTTGCTATAGGCAGCTTAAAGAACACAACACACGTGCTTCGGCCTTGACAGCCTTATCTGTTGGTCAGTACCCTTCATCTCCGCCGTTCCTCTGAGGGCAACTCAACTCCCCTACATAGAGTGCACAACGCTGCCGATCTAGTGATTTCCTTCACTTAATGGCACTTGTAAATAGTACAATGTCTCCTGCTCTATGTAAGGGGATTGGCTTTCCTCAAGAGGATTGGATAAGATGAAGAATACTGCCTAGCTACTGATGAGACTGTCACAGCCGAAACACGTGTGTTAGGCTCTATAAGTTGCCCCTAATATACCACATGAGTGGCTCAAAAAAATAATCATCAGCGATATTAAAATTCGAACGTAGTCTCAAGAAATACTCGAAACCAACGATAGATACTTGCCAAACGCCTTTTCCTTTATTGCTTCTAGCAACTGTTCATCAAGAGCATAGTAGCTCATTCTTCAGCACCCACTAACAGAATTTTTCTTATGAACCAAATTATAGTCCTCTAATGATAGTGTTTCTTGACCACTGCAGCGGGCAGTCATATGTACCTCACTGGAACGGCATAGCAAATTAGTGAATCTTACCTGTTCACCTATTTGTGCCTTATCTTCCCTAGATTTTCTTTCAAAATCTTTCATTGCTATTTCTAATTCAAGTAATCGCCGTATGTATTTCTCTTGCCACTTTAGCATTTTCGTTCGAAGTTGATGAAGTCTTTCTTCCTGAATTATGATCACGTCTAAAATGGCCATTTTTTTCCGAATCTGCCACACGTTATATTCGAAACCCTTCACCGGTCCCTCTTAGTTAAGAGAAAGAAATTGATTGCAAAAATTTTGGACAGCACTAAGCTCTTCGCATCCATAAAAAAAGACGGTTATCTCTTGCACTTTTGTACTTTACAAGAATTACTTGTAGAAAATAATTACAATAATTTAGTGCTTTGAAAATGTATAGCCTCGATGGTAGGGAAGTTGTGTCTTTTAGAATTTGGGCTCCAAGAGAAGAATGACGAAAGGATTCATTGGTGTCTATGGAGGTTACTCAGTTAAAGAGAATGATTTGGAAACACGACCAGGAAAAGATTTGAGGAAATGAGTGATAACCATCTTGTTTCACTCCAGTGAGTAGTTTCGATTAGCTTCAACTGAATATACTGTAAACTATTCTCAAGAACTGCCATGTTTTTGCAGTTTACTTTTAGACTTTCGGCTGATACCGTCAATTATCAATTTGGCCTCCCATTTACGCTAGCCCATGTACAAGACTAAGGATATGCTGTAAAGCTCCAAGTTTTTGCGATCAAATAGCTTAACGACCCTACTCGTTTGAAGATCTGAGCGATTGATAATCGAATTTTTTAGTCGAGCAACATGACTAACAGTGGCTCTGTGCTGGAAATTTAGGAAAGTAAAATACGGCTTCAGATACCGAGACATTAGATTCTTTAAAAGCTTCCAATTTAAAAAAAAAAACTCAAATTATAGTGAGGTAGTACTTTGGAAGCCTACATATGCTAGTAATTTAAGGTCTCTAACAGAATAATTGCAATTAGATTCAAGGCCTTCTTTTCATTTTTCAATAATGATGATGTCTCACCTTGATTTTGTCAAGGAGCTTCTGTAGTTTATCTAATCGAGCTTTCAACTCGTCCTCTCGATAATCATTCCATATTAAGGCTTTTTCATCTCCACTGAAATTTCTTGTATGAGAATTTCAAGTTGCGCTCTCTCCACAATTGCGTCATATTTTACAATATTCATTAATAGCAAGTCTGCTGAGATGTGAGTAAAATTAGAAACTTTAGCTAAGCTGCGAACTAGGAACTATCCTTTCCGTGGGCTCAGGCGGAGTATAGAGCACCAACCGGTTCATCTGACTTGCCTTTCTCTGAGCCATCTACTAACCCTATTCTTATATTGTAATTTGGAGTGTAGCTTCAGCTTCTGGGATTGGTGCCGATTTCTGCTTGCCAGAATTGTTGTTGACAGCTGCTTTCTGATAACATCGTTAGGAATAACATCTTTCTGGGAAGTAAACCAAGGCACTCGACTGATTCAATGGATATCACAGAGGCTCCGAAAAGTGCAATCGTGGGCTCCAAACCTACTAAAGTTTTTCAGTTCTATCTACGTTCAGTAAATTTATAATCCTGTTGAAATCGTATCTTGCTATGGAAAATAAGTGAGTTGTAAGTTGAAACGTTCACTGAATAGGTATTTCTATTTATGTGAGTCAAATTGACATATTACACTGACCCTAGCACATCATGAATTCGGTTTGCTTACATGAACCCATCATCCGTAAAAGTCCGGAAATGTGTGTAGATTCCGCTATCAATCAAGGAATTCTTTTCCCTATGATCATAGTTACGCTCTGATCGAGTCGATTCTCCTTGAAATACTAAGATATCCGTACTAGAGCGTTCCTAAGTTCACACACAAGAGCAGCTGGGTTTTGTAGATTGGAAATAGTTTTTTGAAACAAATTTGGCGTTATGTAACTAGTCATGAACAAGTGGAACAATAAGATGGATAAGCACAAGATGACTACAATGCATTCTCACGACAGCCTCAGCCACTGCTATTCCCACGCTTTGTACTATCTTTCTTGATTTGTGTCTTCACTATTAGAACAGTAACTAAAAAGACAAAAATTGTTACGTTGCACTAAGCTCCGGCGGAGTAACTTCTGTTTGATCTGGTTCGTTTTCAACAACAACGGGCTTTTTAGGTTCTCGAATTTCTTCGCCCGATAGCGACAACTCGCTAGGTGTAAAATTGCTGATTATCTGAATCAAAGAATTGTGTGAACCTTACAAGAATCCAACTTTTCTAATCCATTTCCCACAACCAAAAGATTTCTTGTATGGGTTTCAAACTTTATTGTGTTAAAACGTGCAAAATGATGCTGTTCGGACGGAGATGAAATATCCTACGAAAAACAGTTGCTCAAGACAGAAAAAAGCTCTAAAGACTTATCTTCGCTCAACTTCAGGATTTTCTGAATTTAGTTCTGTGACATTGCTATATTTAGAATGTCTAATTCATTGCTTACATCAATTTTAGAAAGATTTTTTACCACTGATGTATTTTTATAGGTTTTCAAGTTTTGTCCATCGTAATACCAAGAAGCCCAAGAAACCAAGAAATCAATCTAGTTAAATATTACTATGTATGATACTTTTTCCACCAGAAAAAAAACATTATGATTCACAGCCATCATTCTCTAATATACACTATCACAGCGTAGTAGTAGCATACCTGCCAATATGGATCAATATTCAAATTGGTACAAGAAGCACTGAATTACTTCTAATTCTATAACAATCAGATCAATGGAAGAATTTTCTGTAGCAAACTGATCATACCGGCTTATTTTGTACGCCGCTTTTCTCTGGTAACACCGGCACTAACTTTTGACGTATCGGTGTTCTTCTAAAATTCGGATTAATTGGTTTAAAATCTGGTCTAATGTTATCAGGCCCCTATTACTACCAACCACCTTTTGCCGTTTGTATTGTGGGCAAGTATTTAAGTGCTCAAGAGTGTACACGAGAACACGATAAGTAGTCTTTAATACTTTCGAGAGAAATTCTGATCGATTCACTGGTACGCTGTAAGCTGAACGATAACCCAGTGCTGAATTTAATAATTTTTCCACTTTTCTTTTACTCATAACGTTTTGAACTTTACGTGGCTGAGCCGTAGAATAACCGACGTGTAGTTCGAAATGATAACGAACTTTCGGGTTTTTTACTTATCGCAGCATTGGGAATAGAAAAGCAGTTAGATCTAGTTAACGAACTCATTTCGACAAAAATTTTCTGCAAACTACGAGCAGTTACTTTAGAAGAGATTTCGGTACAATCCGGTTAGGCGGTGACAAAATTGTAAGCCGATCTCATTGATTGGAGAGGAATTTTTCACAGGAGTGTTAGTGATCATTCAAAAGCTCATATTTCTCTCTATTATTTCACTACAATCTTCCTTTTTTCCAAAACACCCTTTTGTAACGCTGTAGCATCCAGAACAACATTTTATCTCACACTCGCCTTTCGCCTTCATTTTTACGGCGCGTTATAATTCGCTGCAAGCCGAAAAACATATCAATGTGTAGAGAAACGTTCGCAGTATCTCACACAATCGTTTTACCAGCAGTTTCTTCCGAAGCGGATGAAAATTCCCATTGAATAACAATATGCTGATCGTCTCGTCTCGCCTCGCCTCGCCTCCCCGCCATGATCGTGACCTTGTCCCCAGTGAACATCCTGCCAAAAATGCAAAACACGATATTCTATTTTCCCTACCAAACCGTGTCACCAGGAAATAAGCACCTCAGTAGAATCGGGACGCTATCGGATGATTACTAATAGTCTAGAGAAATGGCTCTGTCCTGGCGAGATTTGAAGCACAAACAAAAGACCAAAGGAGATCAAAGATCAAAAGAATTTTTCAAAAAATAGACATATTTTTGAGTTCATGGCAGCTTGTGCTATCAAATGAGTTCCTTAAGGGGAGGAGTTATGTCTAGCGAAATATAAACAAGATAAAACAAATACACATGGCCGTGTGATACAAAATTTTATTTTAGGGTTTACAGTACCATAAAATGGCGTTTTGAAAAACCGACCAAACAGAGATTTAGCCAGAGATTCATGCTTCCGAATGATTGCTAAAACTCCTATGTAAAACTGCTGTCCAGCCAATGAGAGCGGCTTAAATATTTGTCGCCCAAACGGAGCACAATATCGAAGTACTGGTTAGCTGTGAAAAACGGCGGCAAAAAGCCTTTTTGTAGCAGAATGAGCTTTTAAAATTGAAGAGCTTTGGATGCGTTGCACCTTGTCCAGTGTGGTTCTTTTCGTTCATGCATCGCAAGCAGTGCACACTATTATGTACTAGACTACTGAAACACAAGACAGTGAGACGCTACGTGTACCATCCTCATGCCAGCAGGATAAGCATAACATAAGCTATTAAGCCTTCGTGTTGGACCATCGCAAGGAGATGCATTTGAATTCATCAAATACCTCATCATTTTTTGGATGCATATGTCACCTGTACAATGTTTTGTAGACGGTCGTCTCTGAAGGAGACGAAAGGTGTCGAAACGTTTAGCCAAATAAAACTTTCATTAACACTTTATGATGCAGGCTTATTCAACAAAGAAACTTTGAAAATTCAGTGTTTTCATTTTCCCACATGCATAGGTTTGATACAAATTCACCCTAAGATGACGGGATCATGCTTGATCCATGACGAGGCGATTGAAGCACGGACCACGTGTGCATTTAGGGACGCCTCTAATGACTACGCGGCATACTTCCTGAGTAGAGATGCTCTTTAAAATCTACATAACCCAGAATTTGTCTCCGTGGACCAGCAAAAGAACGTTTGGAGAAATGTATGTGTGAGCCTATCAAACAATAAGTGGAATAGATGTTGGAAGGACTGTAAGGATACTTGAATAATTCAAAAATTCAGCAGTGCGACTTCCGATGGAAAACATCTAAAAATGCGGTCAATTCGTCGAATACGTGAGCCATTAAATTTTAAGCTACAACGTTTTCCACATCTTAATGATTTTTTTAGGTGATCGAACGCTGCAAAAAGAAAACTGTATTGTTCACCTTTTGTGACTTCTCGGCACTTTCACAGCATTCAATTTTTTCTGAAACACAAATTCATGCAACAATTTGGACGGATTTTTATACCCTTAACACTAACCTTTTTTAACATCTTAAGTCTCACCATCTGCGGATTGCTGTTTTCTGACTTCGATTTGAGAATTTTCTCCGATAGTTCTGACATTGCCACCAAACGCTACTGCGTCTAATAACGAAATGAGTGTGTATTTTCAGGAATACTCATTATTAGCCGATGATAAACTGATAACACAAAACTGATGCATAATGTAATCACTCGTTTCATTGTTTTACTTGATAAACCAAAAGGACGGTACTGTCACTATATCATCGATGCCTATCAAACAACGAGATCTATTCAAACAATTGACGTCTCGTTGGATTTCTCTTGCCAAGTCTGGAGGAATCAGGTTGTCCACAACCTAGTCAAATACTCATAGCTCCACCAGAGAAAACGCCATGTTTGGATTATCATTGCATTAGAAATAAATAAACTTTTGCACCCACTTTTTGCTTTTTAAATACGCTACTGAGCTTTTCACAGGGGAGCAATTTTGCAGAGTTCACATGGATTTCCAATGCAACTTGTCTAAATATCACTTTTTTGATCTGTGTCACATCACATGTACTAATGAGGCATTCCTCTGTGCAGCTTATGTTTCAATGCAAGGAATTTATGCAGAATGCTGTGAGAGTCTTATGGGCTGATGTTTCATGTTCCTGTGCAAGGACAGTGATATCTACCTCAAAACTCCGTCAAGTCTCTGTGCCCTTTGCACATCAAGTGCTGTATTTGCTCTAGCTTGATGTTTGCCGTCTAGATGTTTTTTACACGGATCTAGAGTGACCTAACTTTTTGTCAATGTATTCGTCACTGTATATATATATGTATATATATATATATATATATCCCTTTGCTGACGGCGCCATTTGCGGCTGGCGGGCGGGCTACGAAGAGAGGCTGCCGGCTTGCGCTCTAATACTAGTGTGGTAGTTCTCTAATGAAATTCATGCCTTTTTCGTAAATAAATGGGATTTCCATGCCAGGAAATGATCAAATATAGTAAAATAGACTTTGAGGTTATTTTTTTAGAAATGACGTAAATCTCCATTTTTAATTCACACTTTCAAGGGAAAAATTTATTTATCTATGAGTAATATTCAGAGCCTTTATCAAACATTTCTATGATGTTTTATTTATATTTGCACCAAAATTCAACCAAATTTATCTTTTCTTTCTTTCAGTTTTATATACTAAAATATTCGTAATCAATTCATGATCAGAAGATAGGGCAAATCTTGGAATTTCAACTGTGTACTTGATTTTCAGAAAGGACTTCTTATAGCGCCCTAACAACCAAAAAAATATTAGATTTCGGAAATTCGGATCAGTATGAATGTAAGCATTCTGATTTGACCATTTGGGACGAACACGTTATCTGATTCTTTTGAGAGATCCAAAAATTGTTGGATAGCTGAAATTTCGTCAATTTCGAAGGTAAACATTGTTCTCAAAACTATTTCCAATGCGCTCCAAAAGTAAAAATAAAATCATCTTTCACACTCAAGCAATTCTCGTTGCACAAAGCTTTTCCGCTAGATTTTGAAAATTGTTCAATAGCTCAAATCTCGACTTTGCTTTGAACACAATTCCTTTTGTACTGTAGCAGTTGAAAGAAGATTAGGTTTTGCAGTCAATCGGGATGTTGCAAAAAGGGCTGGGCTTGGGCCAATGTAGTGAAATTCCTTTCTGTGGATTGTGAAAATCTCCTTTTGATTGTTACAGCGCTCCAAAAAGTTTTGTCCAAAATCAACTACGTCTTTGAAATTGTTGAGATTTGCGCTATCGAAAGTCTATTGATTGTTTACAGAGGGAATTTTATCCGGCGAGAAATAAACGTATAATAGAATTTATTTTGACTGGTACAGCAAAAAAGCAAGCCTTTGAAAAAATGTAATATACCTCAAATTTACTTGATCTTGGCTATTTGACAATGACCAATACTTGAAAAGAATAGGTCTTTTCTAGAAAAACCAAGGGCTCACGCGCGCAATTCTTGGAATGAGGTTGCATGTAATAAAAATCATTTCCAGGTGAGGATTTTCAAGACAGTGAGTTATATTATTCCCAGAAATATGTCTACAAAAGCTTTTTCAATGACATTTCGGTTTTTTTTTTCAGCAAAAAAGCTTATAACAATCGAAATCGAACTACATAATCTCAAAGAATCCGCTATGAGTTCAAAAAATTGGATTGCAATTGCAAAACGTCATCTTTTATTTGTTATACTATCGTACTGTGGATTTATTTTCAAACAACAAGCTTAGTATTAATATCAGAATTTTTGAGCTATCTATTGACTACAAAAACGTTAAGAAGATAGGAGAAAATGTTCAGTAGCAGTTGAGAATATAAGCCTTTTAGCAATTTTATGGTTTTTCCTATGAAAGAAGAAAGGTTATAGGCAGCATTAGCGTCAATCCTGCTAAATCATTCATACAAGAGTCTCATCAGCAATATTCAAGCATTTTTCGATGATCATGTTCATCTGAGAACTTTATTACCTGTACTATCGTATTGGAACACGCTCCACTCTTCGTAACCGTTCGAACGGCGTCCTAAGTTGAGTGTCATAATGACCCTCAGCGTCCGAAAAGGATATAGAAAATAAGATGAATTGTACTCGCGCTCATGCAATCATCGTTTCCACCGAGAGAGAGCATATTTTGCGGCTTTATTCTATATATAGAAAGTTATACAAGCTCACCAGAAAGAAAACTGTGCCTCTTGAACACTGCGATGTAGGTAGTTCAATTTTGTGTGCATTAGAAAGCATCACTTTATAAATCGCCCAATTGAGTTGACTGCAATATAGGAAAAGGCCTTGGCTGATCAATGACTGCTCAACTATAGACGTTCGTTCCTTGCTTTAGTATTTAACTTGTATAAACCCACATTATAAATTGTGCGGACTCCATCTTCTTTGATTCGAATCACTTCTCCGCTCTTGCAATCAACGAAGGCCTTTCCATTCGTTTGTGAACTTGACTTCTGCTGGCAAAAGCTGGTGAAGCCGATTCTTTCTTGGATATTTGTAGTTCAGTGTTTCGTGGTCATCAACGCAAGTAGTTACCAACATTTTTGGAGTGGAGGAAGCTTCGAATAGAAGAAGACGTCGATTTTCCCCCAAGACCTATTGAGGGGCTTAGCTGGTCGACGGCGAGGTAGAGTAAGAGCTGTGCTGTTCTAATTTGATGATGTCTCTATCGTCTCTATTTACCACTAAAACCATCATTGATTTTAACGCACGTTAACAAAGCGAGTCATTGATTTGAGCTCCGAACTAGCTCGGATTGTCGATGTTTAATCTCTCCTGAGATGTAAAGGCTGATTTTATACGTTTCCTTAAACGATCACAAAGAAAAACCGTGTTGATTTACTCAGATATTTATTCTTCGGGAGCAAATATTGTCGCCAAGTGCATTTGAAATGATGAGGGAAAATTACACAAGTTTAAATGAAGGTTTGATTAGCCATTTATGAATAAAATGCTATCATTCTAGTGTGCTATACTATACACAGTTGTGGCTACATAAGTGTATGTACACTTATTCCAATGACTTGGCTACTACTTATTTATCGAATTATATTAGAATATCGCTGGAGATTATAGAGTCCGGGATGGCATTAAGTTCAAAGCTAGCAATAAGGCAAAACAAAAATGGTGGTAACAAAAGAAATCTTCATTTCAACCTGATTGTGAATAAAATGGATATCCAAATAAACAACATTATCAAACTCGTGGAAACGGAAAAACAAAAAAAAAAACATAAAAGAATAGATTTTCAAGGAAAAACATGAAAATCAAAGTGACTTCTTTGCGAAAAGAATCTGCATGTGTGGTTGGCACCGGTACTTCGGAAGACATGGATTATTTATGGCAGTTAAGCATACACGATGATAAATGAACAAAAGCAAGCTTCACAATTTAAACAGCTTCTTCTTAATTGAGCACAAGAAGTGGGCGCATTTACAAGACAGTGAATTTATAGCAATAGAAATGTCACTAGGAAATAAGTGAAATCCATTGGAGGCAGAGATCAAATGTGATTTTGGACGAGTTATCCAAAGAAGACTGTGTACCAAGTCGAATAGTACGCGAGGCGCTGAGGGGACCAAGGCCACCAGAATTATATCCAGCTACCTAGAAAACGACTGATGAACTGAAACATGTACAATTTCCATATCATGTGATAGAATTTTTGAATATTGGGATCCGAAGTTGGTTTTCAAATCTTTTTGACCTATTGTGTTGCTGGGATTCATATTTGGCTCATTTTCCTTTCAAATCACTTTCTTTGCCAAAACAGTGGCTTTTCCTCGACTTTTATATTCATTTGATAATTTATCGAATACAGATATTGAGTTGGGTGTTATCCGGAAGAACTATCTTCGCTATATAAATGAAAACAGCTTCAGTAGAGTTCGTTTTTCTTCTGTTCAGCATAATCATCATTTATTTGCCTTCATCACATGCGAGGCTACGATATTCTAAACACCTCTCTGACAACATAGATTGTTTCACATTTACAAATATAAAATCATTTACTTGAATAGTATACATGTACATAAGCCTAAGACCATCCAGTCGAGCGCTCGGTCGATCAGGATTTGTTAGGCGTGAGATAGGCATCGTTAGCTCTACCGCTTCAGAAGCTGTTTCCGAAACGTATACAAAAATCTGAAAATTGATTATTATAGAACTGAGAATTATCACTAAAATGTTTATCATCTAGGATGGAAGCAATTTTTCAGAAAGTGCTGAACATTCTCGACAATCTTAATGTCTAGGGAGAGTCATCAGCTTGCAGAAGGAACTTTGTCCCATATGTTGAAGAGCTTGTGTTATTCTCTAGAACTGTTACTTGACGCTCGCAGCTGACTTTTTATCAAACTCGACATTGACCGATAATTTGTTCAATGACCAATTGTTTCCATTTCCAAAATCCAAATCTCGGAGATGAAACGCCAGAAAATAAGCCGATCGGCCTTCAAGAAATTATGGGTAATATTGAAGGACCCCCATTCTGAAGACAAAAAAAGATGCAATTTCTAGTACTTTCTACTATAGTTGGTAAGATTAGACCGTTTTGAGATATTTTGGTTAAAGTTCAAAATCAGCCTTTATTCCCACACTGATTTAGGTGAGAAACATCTCACATTAGCCAATAAGTGTTGAAATGTCTATAAATCACCTTGTTTACAACCAGAAAAACCTTTCACAACTTTTTGCCTCCGGGCGAACCCAAGCCCAATCAACTCCTCCATACCATTTGGTCGATAATTACTTCAACAACTTCTTTTGCAAATGATACAGTAGTATTTTACCAGCTAGCCAATAATTTAACAAGAAGAAGACACAAAAATGACGGCGGAAATCGAGCAAACTGATTGTCTTATGAGTCTTGCCTTTAACTTAACTCGCACAGTGTTTTGTGAGTTTCTTTTGTGCGTCCTTGAAGTTAACGGTTTTCTATGATTTTCAGAAATCTTACCTTATATCCGACAATATCATCAGTTAGGTTTGTGTATGGAAACTCTATTGCCGTCCACTCAATTACTGTGATGTAACCCACATCATTACTTTCCTGAAATATAATATCGTGAGCGAAGTAGAAACAAATTCCTATTGTGATTGGCACAACAAAACTAAATCATCATGCTCACCGTTGTTTTAAGTGATAACTTGCTGATAACGGGTGCCTGTGATGGTGGCTTCTGCTTTGTGATAACTTCTAGCACTGTGCTGGCAGCACCGTAGTTCCCCTAAGATTTATAATCATAACAGGAAAATCAACAGGTTATTCACAGAAAGGACTCAAGTAACTCGAATCAGTGTTCAAAAAATAGAAAAAAATTACGTGGAGCTAGTCAGCAAAGTAAAGCCTATTTGATTATAGTGATCCAATTTCCCTATAGATTACCTATTTTTGGCTTAGAAGATCGACCGTACTCCTCTGCAGGCACACATACCTCACTATTCATTGGCTTCAACACGCACTCATATTTAGTGTTCGCTTCCAGGCCACCAAGTATCCAATCGGAAAACTCGGCCGAGATGGTGACAAACTGAGTCATGTGATCAGGTGATGAACAAGAGAGCTGTAATATTGAAAATTAAAGCATTTGAAGAATTTGTTTTCCAGTTTTCCTGTTACAAAACTGGATTGGTAAACTGCGACAAAAGTAATAACAAGTATGGATACATAATTTTTTTGAGTTGTATCTAGGAAAGTTGAGTGGTATGTGAAACATTCGATCCCAAGTGAGAGTCGGTTACGCTTTCACACATAGCGGGAGCGTGCTACCGCTACACCACCGAGGCCACCGGTTTGTTACCACTTTTTCTTCGATACTGTCGAATCTGTCAGCAGCCAACTTTCAACGGGTTTGATCCGGTAAAGACTTACCGGCATTGAACCCAAATCAGCTAAGAGTTATTAGATACGTATCATTTATAAGAATCATCTGTTTCACTGCTTCTAGCAGTGCATGGTGCTATACATGATTATACATCTAGGAATGTTGAATGATATGCAAAACATTCAACCTCAGACAAAAGTTGAACCAGTGCTTCTCCCATACCGAAGGTGAAGAAAGATTGGTAACAAAGCGGCGGTATCGGCATGAAATGGTGGTGTAATGGTAGCAAGGCCCCGGGTATGGGTGAAAAGCGCGTTCAACTCCTGCCTGGGATCAAATGTTCTGCATACAACTGAATACATTTAAGTGTACAATTACAACGTGATAAGACTACTGAAAGAAGTAAGACAAAGAATGCATGAAGAACTTCAATTATGTGTATTTATTGCCTTTCGTTCCAGCAGGATAACGATCAATGCAACTAAGGGACAGCTCTCAGTGCGAACAGGGTTCCCTGTCGATCTCGAAACGGTCTGATCAAGTCTCCCATCGCTCCGAGGTTGGGGGATCGATCCCAGACCTATCTCGGATTTCTTCTAATTGAGTAATGACACGAATAAACACAAGATTTACTTGGACAAGATTGAATTTAGGGCGTCCCAAACCAAATCTTTGACGGTTGGTTCAGTTCTTCGATGAAGGGGATTTCTTGTCTTTAACATATCTATCCAACAGCTGTCAAATTAACTGGGTTCATTGTCGATATAAACTACCAGACCAAACCATTGACGGTTGGTTGCTGACAGATTGATGCGTTGTAGCGTAGAAAGAGTGGTGGCAAAACAGCCGTCAGCAGTGCAATTGTTTGAACCCGAACTCTGGAAAGGGTGAAATGCGGGTTCGAGCCGCCCAACGTCAAAGTTTTGCACATGACACAGGTTGTTAAATAAATGGTTTGAGTGAACATATTGCTTGTGTTACGGTGCTACGACATGAGATATGGTGCATTAGTGATATGATGCATTTCTAATTGGAAAGAAAACAAGCACAAAAAACTGCTGTGAAGCGTCGTATATGTATATATATGGTTCTTTTCCGTTGAACGGCACGGGATGAAAAAACAATCCCTCTTGCTGGGCAAGAAATTTTCACAAGAGTAATTAGCAATCTTTTGAAAGCTTGAATAAGTGGCCAGTGCCATAGGTGGCCGTATTTTGGAAACGCCCTTTTATAACACTGCAAAATTCAGAATAAAGTCATGTTTACATTGGCAGCGCAATTCTACTAGTAGTTCGCTGGAAGCACGAAAAGCATGATTTCTTGTGAACGAAATCTCGTAGTATCAGACTCATACGTTTGATCTGGAGATTCCTTCCAAGCAGAGAAGAAATTTCTGATCGAATGACAAAAATCGCACTTCACATGTGACGGGGCGACGTATTCCGATCGATCGATGGTAGGTTACCGCATCGAGTCTGCGGCGCCCACACACGACCGTAAATTAGTTGGTTACCAGCGCTCCGAAGATGTGAAACTCAGTATTATTTTTTCTGCGACACTGCAGTAAAACGGTCCTCCCAGAAAATTAGCACAGCTTTGAATTCGCCGAGACTTACGCTATCGAATGATGACTACTATTCTGAAGGGACAGCTCTGCCCTACGAGAAATGTGAAAAATAAATGTTTTCCTTTCGCTGAAACGTTATTGAAAGACTTTTTCAGGAGCGACTTGTACGCACTAGCTAGAGATTTAAGCTTTCGAATGATTACTACCTGAAAAATCTCGTTCAGCGTGAGAGATAGTTTCTCTATCCAGCGCCGTCTAACGAAAAAGTGCCCTGTATCTATCTGTCTATCTACCTATATATATACATATATATATATATATATATATATACATGTATATAATTATAGATATAGATATTGATACATATATATGTATGGGGCGCCGTGGCCTAGTGGTTGTGACGGCTGTCGCGGCGCCCGTGGAGCCAAACTCCACCTTCAACTCTCTACGTCAGTCAACAACCGCTTATGAAGCGCAATAGCCGGGCTATCTTCAAGATCGCAAGGAGACTCGCTCAATCAGTGAGCTACGACGTTCAAGAAGAAGACGAGAAAACGAATTGAATGCTAGATTACTGGGATCTGTAAAGTGAAAAAAGGTGCTATTCTATTATGGCGGCGCCACTTGAGGCCGTCGGTACAAGCGCTTTTGCTGTTATCTGACGAATATATGATTATTTGATAGCTTAAATAAGTGAAATTTTGTTTCACACTTGAAGATTTCTTGTTTGATAAAAGCTTTTTTATAACAAAATTTTGACCATTAGATAGAGCTAATCTTCCTGATTAGAAGAATGTGTTTGCTTTTTGGAAAAAACTTCTTAGAGCTCTGCAATTCGCACAAAAAGAGTGGGTTTCGCACATTTGAAATATCGCTGTTTTCCAAACAATGGTGTTCTTAAATTTTTTCTTATGCTTCTTAGCTTGATCAGTAGATATATTCAGACAATTCCACCGATATACTTAGATTCTGTAGGAAACCTTTCAGTCCGCTGTAACAGCCAAATAGAAGTATTTTCACACTTGAGGCGTTTCAACGCTCTTTCGTCGGGAAGAGCATTTTCCTCAGACTTTCAAAAACCATTCGAGGGTCTGAATTCTGCTGATTCCACTGATGTATTTGGTTTTTCGAAAGGACTTCTCAATGACGTGTGATAGGTCAGGGCGCGCGATGCAGCGACGGCACCTGGCCACCACGCATTGCTCGGTATGTGAATGGGATTTCGCATACTGGCCCCTGGGTGACAAGCCATCTCAGCAACCGCCCACATTGATTAATCATTACAAGTCAACTGCGTTCAACTATCTTTTGATTGTCATCGAATTCATTCAATTCTAAGCATTTTGCTTCGCCAAACACCGAAAAAGAAGCCGTCATGCAATCTTTCTGAGTTTGTCATTCTTTGAAACACGTTGAATTAATTTCAACAAATCTTCTTTTTTTAAAAAAACACATAAACATGTAGAAAAATATTTGAAGCGTCGGAGAGATATTTGATTTTCATTAAAAAAAAATCCACATGTGAATTATGCAGCGGTTTGGTATTACAACTGTATACACACCCTAGCCGACTCGATGTGCTCACTGAGTGTGAAGCCCAATATTCTTTCGGATGTTAGAAAGCTCGAAGGAGTCCTGTTTGAAAATCAAATGTATCGTTATAACTGGAAAGAATTTCTCTATCTAACGATCAAAAGCTCATTACAACAAAGTTATTATCCAATGAGAAAACTTTGAATGAGAATCAAATTTTTTTGACTGGTACGACGCGAAAAATAAGCTATTTGAAAAATTAAGCATGCCATTGAATTTCACTTAATTTGAGCTATTGATAAACTACAAAAATGTTTTGCAAAAGCAAAAATATGTTTTTACCGAAAGCCTCAGGTTGCGTCGCCATAATAGAGTACAAAAAAAACACTGTGAAGACGGATCTAATAAGGTTTAAAAAAAGTATATATATATATATATATATATATATGCATATATGTACATATGCATGTCCATTTAACAGTTATTTTTGGAAAATGAAGAGAAAAAGTACAAACGTTTTATCAAATACGAGCACAAAATCAAGGAAATGTCATCTTCTAAAAGAAAAGAACCACCACAGTTTAACTGTCACACTCAAATGAAACTTCTTTGACGATCTTTCTTTGGAAACTGTGAAAATAGCTAATTCTGACCTGAACAGCATGAGATTTTCCACAGTTGTTCTCATTCTGCCATTTCCATGAAAATGAAACGTGGGTTGAATTTAATACAGTGACGTTCGCAAATGAGACATGTTGCGAATCACCTACAAAGCATCCATTTAGCTCATTTCCAACGATTAACAAAACAACGCCATTGTTTTGGAGTCCTATGCTGACAATCTCTTGACATGAGGATTCCCGGTCGGTCTATCGCAAACCAAGTTATGTCTCCCAAGGTGGCGGACGGAGAGATGAACGCAGAACCAAAACGATTCTGTACTTTTCGAAAACGTAGGTGTGTTCAGAATATGAACTTTCCGCTTCTACTTCGCCGAGTTGGCACATATCTTCGTTATATTCTGTGAGTCTGATAGACTGAAATCCCACAATCAATTTAGTGGAAAGTACTAAAAGACGGCTAGCCCTCGCCTCAAACAGAAAGGCTTTCCGCGATCATTTTAAGAGAAAATGGTACGCTCCCATTAGCATAATCAGCCCACTTTCAGAGGTGCACGTGGACATCAAAATCAAAAAGCATTTTCGTTTTCTGCTCCCAGTTTGACCTCCTATAAAGATTGTTTTTGGCTGTTTTCAACGTTTGAGCGGTCATTCGATAGCTTAAATTTCCAAAATTTTGAAAATGTACCTTATTCCCAGAAAGAGCTTCTGGTGCACTGTAACGTAAAAAATAAAGTTACGTTTCTCATCAAACATTTCCCGCTAAACGAAGCTTCTCCTCTAGACTTTTAGTAATCATTCGATAGCTTCAATCTCAAAGATTCCAATGATGCAATGAGTTTTATTTAAAAAAAAAGTTTTAATGTAGCTTAGTGCCAATTTTGCAAAATGCTATCCACATACTGGCAAAGTGTAATGGTTTGGTGCCCAGTGCCGCGCTGCGCGAAACTTAACCTTTCTCTTGGCTGCTACAGCGCAAGTTTTTTTCAAAAACCAAATACATCACTGAAGTCGTCAAGATATAAATTATGGAAATGTCATTTAAGATCTAAAGGAGAAGCTTTATCCTGATAAGAATCTAGCATGTTCTAAGCCGATAGGTCTAGTGCTACATAGGCGCCTATTTCGTCCTATTGGGACTCATCAGTAACGCACTCTCCCTCGGTTACCGTCGATCCCTTGAGGTTAAATAATCCACTAAAGGAATAGACGCCAAGTAAAAATTAACCATCCCAAATCGGATGATGGTATTACCTGACGCTGTGGTGACCGGCAGTCAAACTTGCGGCTTTTATGGTAAAACACACCTCTACTATCGACCGCTCTTTTACAGACCCGCTCAAAATGATCTAATCTGATAAGGATATGACATGTTCTGAGCCAATAGATCTAGTGCCATATAGGCGTCCGACTTGCGGTGATTAATTTTTTACTCGGCGCCGATTCCTTTAGAGGATTATTTAACCTCAAGAGATCGACGGAACCGAGGAAGCGTGCTACTGATGAGTCCCAATAGGACGAAATAAGAGCCTATATAGCACTAGACCTATCGGCTCAGAACATGTCATATCCTTATCAGATTAGATCATTGTGAGCTAGTCTGTAAAAGAGCGGTCGACAGTAGAGGAGAAGCCTTGTCTAGCAAAAATTTCAAATGAGCAACATAATTTGATTTTTGTTATTACAGCGCAATTATAGAGCCATCTTGAAAATAAATTACGCCATTTAAACCTCTGAGATTTGTGCTATAAAATAATTGTTTAAGCTAGAAAATCAAAAGGCGCACTTTTCTCAAGAGATCGAAAATGTACTGACAACGGAAATGATCCAAAATTACAAAACAAGATTTTTCAACTGCTACAGCGCATGGATTTCGGCTTCTACATCATCAGTGAGCGGTCGGTTGATTTTCTTTCCTACTTCCGCTTTTGCTTTCGCTCTAACATCATTGCCAAATCAACTTGTAGGAAGCCCTGCCAAGGATCCGTTGCCGAAATCCATTTCCTGGAAACGAATCGTGAACACCTGAGGAAGCCCTTGCAAGGTTACATCAGGAAATTAAAGAATATTATATGCACAACCAGGAATATACTATTTGGAATATGTGCTGGGGTCCGCACAACTAGTGATGACGGACCATCTGAGTATCTAAATAAGTTCTGAGCTACAGCGTATTAAAGAGTCCTTTTGATACCAAATACATTATTGGATTCGTCGGTAATCATGCTATCGAATGGTTATCAAACTCTAAAGGAAATTCTTTGGTCAGCAAGAAATGTTTGAATGAGAAACAATTTTATTTTGCTCTACGGTACAATAATAATGCTATTTTCGAAATAAAATACACTATTAAAACCTTTTATTGAGCTATCGAATGGTTACTAGAACCTAAAGAAACCAGAAATGCGTTTTTCTCAAGGGGTCGAACTGAAAACAGATAACGGAAAAGCACCCAAAATCCTAAGCACAATAAGATAGGTAGCTTCCATTTCGCTGACCCCTTTATGATTCCTCAATATGGCAGAATTAATTAGGACCATCACGGGGAGGCTGCTAAGAACTTCAGGACTTTTTGAGAAAACGATCTGTAGCCATAGTGCACGCTCACTTGCATTCAAGTCGTTGGAAAATCAAAACTTAAGAATGTTCTTTTTGTAGAAAGCACTAGGGCCTTATCTCTGCACGATATTCATTTGAAAAGCTGGAAGAGCTTGATTAACTTCAATCCAAGCATGATTAGAGGGTGCCCTGCGACGCACCAAGACTTCCATCCCTACGGCGTCCATAAACTGGTATCACACTTATTTGGAAGGATACACAGCATTAAGTGAATGCATCGGTAGGCCATCGTGAGTCATTGTAGAAGCCAGATATGCATTGATCCACCGCTAACAGTGCTTGAGTCGAGTGCATAGCGCATCACTCAAGGACTGATTAACGCTGAGTGCCCTATCCCTATCGTGCAAACAAAAACAAACCGTTACGATGAACATACGCCACCGTGTCCGTGCTCACCAATCCGGCACCCTGGTCATTCATTGGTCCTAACAGAGAACACCAGCATACGGCATTCCTCAGATGCGTTCAGCTTCAATATCGCTTGTGGTGATTCTGTTTTTCTGCAATGGGATGCTATTGGTTGCTTTTTTTGGAAAAGACTCTCCAGAACCTCTCAATTAACTCAGAAGTTTACTAAGAAGTTCACCAAAGTGCTTAGTCGGATTACGGTTAGGGCGTTCCCCTTGCGAGACCCAGCGTGGACCGGGTGGCTCCCGCATCGCCACGGGAATTGGGTGAAGGGGAGAACACTGCGGGTCTTATCGTAATAGAGAGGGTGAGATGGGAGGAGTTATTAGATGCAATGATAAAGGGTAGCTGTCCTAACAGATAGCCTTCTTGCATCTATGCGGGCGGCTTCAGTCTCGATCGTGCGCCGGCACTAACTCTGACCTCGCGCCCACGGAAGCGCAATCTAGCACAGGTCATGTCTTCCGGGATAGCTGGTTTCTCCGGTCATTATCGCACAACGCAAGTCATGAATATTCGCGGCCTAACGGTGTTGCTGCGCATTTGTACAGGGCCATTACTATGTCTGCTTGGTGAATACTAAGGTGTATACTCGTGTCAGGACGAATCACTGTCCGTAACTGGGCAAGCCCCTCTTGAAAGTGAGGGTATTGCACAGCTAGTAGCTATAGCTAACTCCGTGTAAGCATGCACTGGCCTATGAGCTAGTATCCTCGCCATTGAGCCTCGAAATTTAATTTGCGTCGGTGGTCTGATGTGATGGAGGCTGCACGCTTTTAGGTCAGTGCGCCTAAGTTGAATGACTTCCCCGGGCGTCAGAGTAGTTGATGGTCCTTATTCGTGCGATTGTGGCGCGTTTGCAAAGAGATAAGTACTACCAATACGAGATCTGGGGGTTTGGACAACACACTTAGATTGTGGATTCCGCACGCTGGTTAGAGCGTGCGTTGCAATCTCGTGTGACTAGCGACCGTTGCGAGATATCTCAGTGAAGGATGCACGCCCCCATTTCGGATCTGTGTCGCGCGGGGAACGTAACCCCCTCGCTTCTTCTATAGGTGAGGATTAACGGTTATCTCAATCGAGCTTCGCCGGTATCTGTCGTGTCCGAGTTTACGAAGGGAGTGGCGGCGAATTACACGTGCCCGCTACGGCTGCGTTCGGCTTGAGAAGCTAATGAATGAATTGCTCTAGCCTCTCCCTAAGGTGCCTATTAACTAACTAAAGCCCCGCTTGCCGAATGCATTTTATGGTTTAAACCTACATCGAGATTGTCCTTATCATCAGGGGTCCATCAACTTGACAGTTCTTAATCACATGTGTTCAAGCAGGTTGCCAGATGCGGTGGGTATTGGGAACGGTAGCGGAATTGTTTCGTACGGAGGTCCGGTCCTGTATTGATTAAGTGGGATGCTCCTGTCGGGGGGCATATAAGCCTATAAAACTCTATTGACACCGACTCTACAGATACAGATGAAGTCAGTGTATGGATCGTCATACTCTTTTGGTAACATCCAGATTCCAACCCACCATGATTCTAGCTGTTGTCCAGGAAATGTAGCATATAAGGTACCGATTGTAGTTGACTGGGTAGTCTATGTAAAAAATAACGGCAAATTTACTTATCCAGAAGATGTCGCAGACGACCGATACTCACTAAAGATGCCCAAGGAGGGGAGAATTATTTAACACGTAATAGGTACAGCTTATCTTGGTGAAGGAAACGAGCCAAGTGGGGAAGCCATCTGAAACCCACCACCCGAAACGGGCGGTCTACTATTCCCTAGCGTTAATACAAACGAAGGAGGAGACTGGCATGATGCGGTACTAGTACCCGACCAATGACGCAACTACCCGAATGACAGTTGATGACAAACCCGGACTCCCAAATAGGGCCGGTACCAGTCGCAGGTGAAGTAAGGAGGCCTGCTACCCTCCATAGCCGTCCTCTTGCCCACGCTGTGAGGTTGAACAGCCGCGAGCGTATTAGAAATCTGCCATTTCTTCATCCATGCAGTGAGCAGAATACTATTGCTTTCGTACAGACTTTCAGACCCGATGGCCTATAGATTTGTGCCGGAGCACGGTGTCAAGTATAGGTCTTTCCTATTAGGTATACTAAAGCTCTTTGTCTTAGCAGCATTGTTGCAGAAGCGTGTCAATAGATGAAAACGGACTAGCGCCCACTGTTCCAATAGCATTTCCTAGATCTACGACATATTGGGTACACAATAAGTTAAAAGTACAAGCGACTGGATTTACAGCTTGCAGCTATGATCGTGGCGGGCTTATTCTGCTTGTTGAGCGGACACATTGAACCTTTATTTAACGTGTTTCGACTTCAATCTCACCCCTCTTGACCACGAAGAAGTATCTCGTGGCTAGCGTTTCTCTGACTCTACAATCGGGAAGTAATGTTAGCGCTGTTTGGATCGTAGCGCCATGTACACACGGGAAGAAGTCATGGTTGGGTTGATATGGAGACTGAAAAGGGTGGTATTTTACTGTTTGTGCTGGTGCTTACCAAAGATACAGTACTGCTCAGTATAAGATTGTTTTGTCTTGCTGGCCTGGACAATTCGGTTGCTCGATCAAATCTACTCGGTGTGGAGAACCCACGGCAGGCAACGCAAGCATACTACAGCATGCCTAAGTTTTTTTAACCCGACAGGGGGAGGGGTCTAGGCGTCTGTGTCAACGTATCCATTGGGGAGATCAAGGAATACCCTGTGTGAGATGTTATGCTCTATTTCCGTTCCCCGACAGGATGGTAGGTGGTTCCTACGCCTATCGCGCATTGATGGAGGGCGATGCCCGTTCAGGAGATTGGCGTACGGTGTCAATATTATGGCGACACGGCAGATCATGTGCGCAATCAGACGCTAGCTTACGAGAGTGTGCAATACGACATCAGAGAGACGCAATGCTGATTCACGTAGCTGCTTAATCGGTGATGGGTTACCATAGCCGCCCAAGTTTACGGGGGGGTCTATGATGGACCTGCTCTGTAATAGTACATTATCTATGCGTATTTGCCTCATGTTGAATTCTGTAAGCATTCTTGGCGGTACTCAAGGTCAGGTATATCTGTTTTGTAGAAAAAAAGTAGACGAGTGCGTGCCCTTTTTCTGGGATCGAATTAGAGAAGATCTCCGGCACGTGGATTGGCATCCGCCACGACATCCAAGATGCTATCGACTTTCCATCATCCCGCCGCCCAGTTTAGAGCCCGCTTCGAGGGAAGAACCAACAACTAGGCGAGGTCCCGTTGTCCGCTCAAGCACCAAGTGCTACAAATGGTAGTAAGTTGGGTGTGGTGAGCCGCGGTACTTAGGAGATGAGGCTTCTGCTTGTGGTCTATTATACGGCACTGGGTAGATCAGACATAGCATGAAGCAACCCCATCATTCGTCATGCCTCAAAGAGTAAGGCAACAAGCGTTCCTCCATCGGAATTAGCTGGCTCTGTAGGTATAAGTACCATGTCATATAAGGACAATCCGACGCACGATGGTCTACGATCTAAAATACCTGAATACTGACGAGTAGGACGTGGGCAGGTTGGCAATTAGCAGTCCTCAGT